>MU843684.1:0-53980 GCA_030867255.1 Colletotrichum somersetense | reverse complement strand
CCTTGTCGAAATTGTGGAGGTGGATAGGGGTCATCACGATGGAGCCCTTCTTGAGCTGGTACTTGCCGGCGAAGAGGGCGTCCTCGTACACGCCTCGCGTGACGGGCGCGTCCCCAATCGTGCGCAGCAGCTCGTACCACGTGGCCACGAGCAGGGGACAGGAGCTTCGGATGCGATCGACGTCAATCACCAGGTTGGAGGAGGACGAGGGCGATTCGTCTTCCGCCAAAGCATCCAGCTCAGCCACGATCATCTTCATGAGCTCCGGGTCGCCCACAATGTTACAGAAGGCCCGTGTAATGAGGTTGATCACGTTGGACATAAGCCCCATGATGGCCACCAAGTGGCAGTCAGTAAATCCTTCGCGGGGGACTTCCAGGGACTCGTAGATCCTAGCGAGATGACCGAAAAGAGTGGTTTTCTGTGCGCCAAGCTCGCCGTAGGCCTCCTCTCTCACGGCGTCGTCGATTTTGTTACGCACATACGCCCGCGCCAAGACGAGCTCCGACGGTATCAGCCACGGGATTAGATTACGCAAGTCCTCTAGACTTTAGATGAACAATCTTTGGCAAGGGGGGGTAAGTCTGAGTCACACCATCCGCCTTTAGAGATTTTCGGGATGTGACACCCACCTTAGGTGCGTCCGGAAGTCTTGCTTTTGGAAGGGTCCAACCCGACCCCAGAAGACAGAGCCCATCGAATAGGAGAGTAGGTCAAAGACCCAAGCTCCAACCCGTACTCGGCCTGCCGGGTCCTGACCCGTTCCGCTTTCTGTCCAATGCTCTTCGACCTCTCCGTTTAGCTGGGACGCGTACGCCTTGAGATTTTGCAGGTTCCTGAGCTCGCCGTTGAACAGCTTCGACAGCTCCCGCTTGAAGATGCCGGTGTCCGGGTCCGTGAGAAACTTCTCGCTGGCCGGCACGAGACCCATGGCGGGCCCAACAGCCACGTGAAACACGGACATCAAACTCAAGCACCGCATGCTGGTGAATGCCTTGATACTGGCGGTATCCAAGGGATGCAGTAGGTGAATATCCTGGCCGGGCAGCTTTATGGTTGCTATTGGCGAGCGTTGGGCCGCGCTGAAGGCATCGGTGTGAGCCTAGGGCGGAAAGGATACACAGTACACTGCGGTAGGTAGCATTTTACTCACCATAGTGACGAGAAGTATAGGTTGGATCCCTTGGTTGCGATATGATAGATGTGCCCAATGTACGGGATCCAAGAATAGAGCACGGGAGGGGGGCTTCCCGGTGTGACTGATGCATCTTGCGGGTAGTTCCGGCGTGCGAGCACACGCGCGAACACCCACGCCGCAACAAGAGACGCCAAGAATTTCGCCATCAGTTGGAACTCCATGATAAGCGTGAGAAGCTGAGAGATGCTGGCTGGGTGGTCGGAGGTCCGTTGATGTTGAGTTGTTAAAAGACCAAAGAGATAGCTAGGGGGAAAACGGAAACGCCAGAGCCGGTAAATACTAACGTGTTTACGCTCAAGTTCGGCTCTAGACCGAAATAGCATTCTTATCGTCATCCGTCTATTCTTAATATACATCAGAAACCGCAACAATGAGGGAGTTCTCGTGGGTCGTGTATCGGACCCACAATACTGCATCCTGTACAAACAAGCATTTACATCCCAAAGTAACCCAAGGCTTATAGTAGGAATAGCATGAAGAGGGGTAGGCTAGCTGCCTACATCACCAGCTGTAGTAGTTAAAGACTGGGCCACTGATGGGATGATGATAGTCAGAAGCGGCCGGGTTCAAGACCAGCCAGGGGCTACTCGCCCGAGTAAGTATACATATCCAGCTACTAGAGCCTAGACGATAAAGCTCTTGTATCAACGGCCTTCCCTCCTCAGCCTACGCACTTAGCTCCCGTTATCAAGCTCCTCAAGTCATCTTGTGATCCATCTACGTATTTGCAAGTAGTGAGAAAACCACCCGGGACAATGGTACCACTCCTCTTTGCGGCAATCGGCGTTACAGCACTTGTCGGTCTTTGTCAGGTTCTATACAATATCTTTTTCCACCCACTACGAAACTTCCCCGGTCTTTTTCTAGCGGGGGCAACCTCGGGATGGAAGGCCTGGAAAGAGGTCGTTCTGAAGGAGACTTTGGCCCAGGAGCTCTTTGATCTTCATAAGAAATACGGTATAAGCCCCTGATAAGAAGGTGTCAACATAGGCTGACACGACATGCTTGGTTGCAGGTGATATTGTTCGCGTCGCCCCAAACGAGGTGAGTTGTTCCCACCAAGACACCCGTGACAAACCGCTTACTGTATGTATATCTTAGACAGCTTCACTTTGGAAAAGCATCTGCATTCCACGATATCTATCACGGTAGCAAGAGATGGGATAAGGATCCAGGCCTCTAAAGTACGCCCGGCGTCAAGACCGGGTCGTTTATGTTCCTCAAGTACGCCCAATCAAAGGAACGAAGGGAGGTCCTTCTACCAATGTTTTCCAAGAAAGCCATTCAGGACCTCGAGCATCTCGTCTGGCGAAATGTAAGTGCCTAGTGCAATAGTAACTCGCTCCAGCCCGTTCTAACCAGCAGGGCCACCCGGCCCCCATCCACAGGCCAACCGCCTAGCCTCCTCCATAATCGCCACCGACGCGGCAAAGAGCTCCATCGACCTTCTATACGCGTTCCGCTCCTACACCCTCGACACCATAATGTGCTTCACGTTTGGCAACTGCGTCAATGCCGTCGATGCCCCCGGCTTCGCGGATCCCTTGATTCTCGCCATGGACGCCAGCCTGCGCATGCTGCCCATCCTCAAAAACTTCCCCTTCGTCCGCAACCTCATCTACGCCGTGCCGCCCGCGTTCGCCATGAAAGTCATCCCCAACGCCGCCCGCCTCGCCCCGCGCCTCTACCAGGTCCGCGACCTCATCCAGAGCCAGCTTCACGCCGTGCTGCAGTGCCCCTCCAAGCTCGATGACGTACCGCACCAGACCATCTTCCACCGCATGCTCGACCCTAAGGCCTATCGCAGCCGCGCCATACCGGACATGACGGCGCTGCATGACGAGGGCTTCACCCTCATCTTCGCGGGCGCCAACACTGTTGCCGACACGCTACTCATGGGCCACTGGCACACCATGCGCCGTCCGGAACTGCTCCGTCGGCTAAAGGACGAGCTCGCCACCGTCTGGCCCCACCCCGAGACGAGCCCGGCACCGGCGCTGCGCGACCTGGAGAGGCTCCCGCTGCTGACGTCGACAATCAAGGAGGCGCTGCGCTTCATTCCCTCGGGCGTATCACTGACTCGGGTTGTGCCGGCGGCCGGAGCCGTCATCGCGGGCAAAGAGATCCCCGGTGGCACCGCCGTCGGCATGGCAATTCTCCACGTTCACATGGCTGGTGAGGTCTGGGGTGACGACGTCCTGGAATTCAAGCCGGAGCGGTGGCTTGACGGAGCGAAGCAGGATCTGGACCAATGGCTTGTTGCCTTCAGCAGAGGCCCGTGTATGTGCTTCGGGATCAACTTGGCCTGGGCAGAGCTGTACATCGCTTTCGCGACGATGATTAGGCGTTTTGACCTGTCCATCGATGGGACAACGGCCGAGGACATGGAGTGGCGCGAGTGTATCGCAGCGTATTACCCTCGGAGGCATCACCACACATGGTGCCCCCCAACTCAGTCGTGATCACGTTTGGTTCGGGGAGAATGTGCTTTTTACCATTAACCGGGAAGGACAGACAATTAAACAATATAGCAGTTAATAGAAGTTTTACTCTCGGTAATTCAAGCCCCCCCTACATTTACATTCTCCCAGTTATACACCCACACACCTTAACTTTTGTGCAGTCGTTCCCTTTGTCCTTATATGTAAGACGTACAAACTCGTACTGTTTGGCGAGGACGCGGAAAACCCCAGGCGCCATAAAGCACCCGGGCTGACCAAGTGAACCCACCGTCAAAGAGCCATCAGGCACTTCACAGCGACCGAAGAAGTTATTTAAAGATTTCCTTAAGCCTGGAATAGTCAGACGACCACAGATATCACCTGTAGCCAGTAGACGAGACTGGATTTTAGGCGCCCTTTACACATAGGGACATACCAGGCGTTAAATAAAACACACACACCTTTACATCCCCCCACACCCCAACGTGTAACTCACAAACCCTTCGAGATCGGAACGGGGACCCTGGAGTTTATGATGCATTGACGCTGGTAGAGTGAAATTCTGATGTTAAGCACAAATTTTCCAACCAAGCACAGACTGCAAAGCTCATGTTTGCGCAAGAAGACTACAGCCATCACAATCGAGCTTGGCTGTAGACTATGGCCATCACTTGAATTGATATCCAGCTAGTCATCTCCTGAAGCTCGTGCCCCCTTCTAGAGCTCATTATATGACGTACTGTGCAAGTGTTAGCAAGTCATCGGGTCAAAGCAGTTCCTTCAACTCACGGGGATGAAAAGGTAGGGCACGTCCTTCTCGTAGCGCTTCCAGGCCTCGCCATACTTCCTTCGGCACCGGTTGATGTCTCTGTTGGTGCGGTGGATGATCATGACCATGAAGAAGACGAAGTAAAACCACGGGAAAGGGCTCCTTTTTTCAAATCTTGTTAGCGGTCGTTGTTGATGTGTCCAGCAGGCCAAGCAACAACTTACTTGAAACCAGTAATCATACCCCAGGCGAAAGAGAAGAACATATCGGGCACGTAATTCGGCTTGCGGATAATTGCGAACCAACCGTCCACCATGATACGGTCACCGGCATCAGTCTCGATGACTTTGGGGTTCTCGATAGCCTGCCAAGGCACCTGGGGGAACGTCTTGCGCTTGGCGAGCTGACCCTTCTCCTGGTGCCGGAATGCGTTCTTCTGGCCATTGGCGCTATCCCACATCCAGTAAAAGAAGACGTAGGCAACAGTAAATACTGCCAGGGCATAGGGGTTCCAAGAGTACTCGGAAGGGTCGTGATAAGCCAGGTACAAGGCGCAGTGGCAGTAGGTGAAGGGCACGCCGGCCATGTTCCAGAAGGTAAGTAGGAAACCAAGCTGTTCAAAGTACATATCCCTATGCGATGATTAGCCTAGCCCAAGGCTCTCGCTCGTTACTTTTAACAACTACTTACCAGCTTGTGATGATCATCTGCTCAGCCTTGGCGCAAGCGTTGGTGTACAAATAATGCGCAAAGCCTAAGAAGACCACTTCTTTTGATACATAGCCATATGTTTCATACTGCCGAGCACCTACAGAGCAGGTGATAAGAAAAAGGATGAACCATGGGATCCGGACCTCGTAAAACATCTTGAAGTCAAGAATACCAATGCGAGGATTCAGCTCAACACCCATAAAAAAGTCGTAAATAGGATACCCGGTAACTCTATGCGTACGTCCACGGAGAATTGCTTGGAAGTATACGATAAAGCTGTTCAAGAAGCCAGACAGGATGGCGACTGTCATGATGGAGCCGAATTCGTCAATGAGAGTATACAAGGGAAAAACCTTTGTTATGTGCAACGTAGCTGCAATAGCAAGCGTTGCGTAGAAGCTGGTGAATGCTGAACAGTAGTAAGGTAATTTCTTGCCGCCTTCATGATGCAGCGGACGACCGTAGTTCATCACACCTGGCATGTAGCAGTACATGAGAGCCTCGCCAATGAAGAAGACCCAGTAGGCAACCCAGGCCTTGGCCGTCGGGTAGGCTCCCTCACGGACGAGACGGGCGAGGTGAAGGCCAAAATCGGACCAGGACTGGCCGGGTTCTGGCAGAGGAAGTCGACCCTCGTAGTATTCCGCGCCGATCCACATGTACCACATGATCAAGGGGAAACCGATCATCAGGCTCAGGGTGCCAAAGGAACCGCCGAACTCGAACTCGTCCGAGGCGCCTTCAGCCAAGGTGGCCGCTTTGGCGGTCTTGGTCGTATCCTTTTTGGTCGCCATCGTCATCGCCACACCATTCGCGACGTCGTTCCTCGGTTTTGCCGCCATGATACGCCGGAATTAACGTGGCCAGTAAAGGTCAAAGAGTGCTGCTGAGATGAAGCAAGAAACGGTGAAATGTACAATGTTAAGATGGAAGTTTCCTCTCTCAGACAGAAGTAGCATACAGGCGATAGATAGATAAATATGGAAGATAAAGAAAAGTGGATAAAGGAGCACGGAATGTTTGCTGTGGCAGTAAGATAACGCATCCTTAAGCAACTTTACACGCCAACATGTGTTGGATGCATCTCTCGTGTAGCCTAATTAGCCGGCATCTACTTTCAGTAGGTACGTACCTGGCAAACACATGCAGCTCTCGTCTAGCACTAGGCGTACGTCGTACGGTTAGACTCGCTACGACGTTACACTAACTAAAACGGGTCGGGAGTATACGTACGGAGTACGGATACACGTACGAAGTACTCCGTACGGAGTAGGTATATAGAGTTTTACAACGTATGATAGGTAAGTTATATCCCCCCCCACATATATCAACCCACGGACCATGCGATAAATCTGGAGAGCTCCAGCAAAACTTTTATACAGTAATCCGTATACCCTAGTATTTTCTATGCATCTCTCCTGCTTCAATCGGGTTAAGAAGTACCTAGATTCTGCCTAGGCCTGGTTTAGTATAGCAGATACATGAATATATAGGTCTAGTACATAGCAGGGTGATATAACTTTTGCCTGCAACGGCATAAGGGGTCACCGAAGAGTACCCGTAATCCTGGTACAAGTGACGTACCGCTAGGCAGGGGCATAAGGCTTAAGCTTAGCTTAAGGCTTTTTCCCACCCACCCTGGGAAGCGAAATTAGAGCCAAATCCTTTCCGCCAATTAACCCTAGTCGTAAGGCTTCAAGAAGCTGACTTAGGCTAAGCCTAGTCTGTAATTAGCAACCGCTGCCTGTGTCCTGTGCGAATCTATCCTTACCTGCCTCACGGACGAGTAAGCTCTTACGTCGTACAGATTCGATCCTCTGGAAAACAGCCAGCCTAATCACAGCACAAGCTGACCAACGTGCACCAGAGTAAGTGTGCAAGATGGTATATACAGTCTCCTTAATATGCAAGTCTTATCTGGTTTCTGTCCTGAGGTCGGGAAATACTATAAAACGTCATAGAATCCTCAGTAGTCTATTCCTTTTCCCATAATAGGATTTGCCTCAACAACGTAAATACTGTCTGTCCCTTTACAAAACCGACCCATCCACCCTCTGACAATATTGTTTTGCCATTGTATTTACACAAGTGCGCATAACCCTTTTTTGCAAGAGCGTTCATTAGCGATCAATCCTACCTAAGTACGTCGTACTCATGCACTAACGACCCACCTATCGGTATTAGCGTATCTTACCTAGCAAGAACACTTACGCGTACGACTAAGCTGTACGTACAAGGAACCCGGAGATATCGGCGTGCAATATAAGAAATAAGAGGGACCAATCAAGAAGAGCCAGTTATCTACCTTAAGGCAACTACAGCCTAATCGTTTTGTCCTTATTAGTTACAGCAAAAGGCAGTGGGGTACACCACCCAGCAGAAAACCTTGCAGCCAATGGCATGGCCCTATTTATACATATACACTAATATCTCTACCTACTTTGCCTACCTACATAGTTAATATTTATTCTTCTTTTATATTGATAGAATATTATCACAATCGGGTCAGGGCAACACCAACTGCACAACAAAGTAAAAGCTTTGGTAATGATGTACCTGCATTATTATCACCTGTTCTGCAATATATAGTTACTCAACCGGCCAGGCCTCAATCCGATCGGGACGTAACAACTATATCTACCTCTTGAGACCTCTTTGCTAGCTAACCGTGCTAGATATAGCATATAATGCTTGATGACAGATAGTAACTGTAGAGTTGTGAGAGTCGCACGAGGTCCCATAGACATTGGCATAGAGCTTGTTGATGACGTCCTTAGGCGTAACGCCTACGGCAGAAACAAATATCTTGGCGCCGCTGCCGATAATAATATCGATAAACTCGTCCAGTTTACCTTTGGTGTAGTCCTACTAGAAGCAGTTAGATCCCCGGTAACGTTTTAGCGAATCCTTAAAGGGCTTCTTATATTAGTCTTTCGCGCTGATCTGCCAACTTAAGGCAAAAGGAGATTTAGACCGAACGGAAGTAATAGGTCTTTAAGTTAATTCTACTAAAACAATATATCAGGAATAGGTTTCTGTCTAATTACAGCTAGGTCCTATTAGGCTCAATCATTAGGGGAACTACTTTACCTTAACCTCTTAAATAGTTCTTCTTAGTTTATCTAGGGTAAAATAGAGTCTGCTAATAACACCAAGACCGCCTGCTTCTAGCTTAATAATATAAATATAGGCGGTAGCACCTAGCATTTATATAATAGACCTTACCGGCGTTGCTTACAGCGGCCATAAGCTCTAGGCTGCCTGTAATATATATTCTAGCCGAGATTATTAGATACTTGATACCTAGCAATTAAGTCAGATCTGTTAACAGTAACATTTTGGATGGCGTATATGCAGTATTCCTTCCTTAACAATAGTAAATATATAGAGACCATAACTGTAGATACGCTGGGATTACGTAAAGTAAGGAGACTACGCTACCAGAATAAGCGTTTTAGGTAGAAACGCCATGGGGTAAAGATAAGTCTTGAAACGTCAAGGACTAAAGTGATGGCAATTCTACCGTCTAAGACGCTTCGTAATCGGTCACACTATATTCCGCTCCATCCATTTTAAGGAGCGGCGCCCTCCAGTTTAGGTTGTCAAAGCCATCACGAAAGATGCTACCTCTGTTCCATCTAGATGATGCCAATGAGGGGAGGCTTGTTTAGAAGAGTGGGATCCCCTGCTGACTAACCCGGCTGCCGTTTAAATAGTTCGGTCGTTTGGCTGTATGGCGCTGACCGTTTGCTTGTTCTTTTTCAATTTTTGCAAAACCATTCTTTTCTTGCCTGCCGAGCATCTCAGCTAGTAAGAATTACTGCATTTCTTCCTTGCAGACGAGAAAGACCAACAACTCTATTGACCTGCCCGTCCCGGCGTGACGCTGGCTGTAAGATGCTGGTACGATGGTCAGATGTTGTATCATCACCTGATATATTTGATAGTCATGAGGAGTATAATTCTTTTTCTCGCTTTAGGCTTGTTTGTAATATAAACTCGGCTGAGGCCTATCCTCACACGAAGACCAGCATGTCTCAGTTGCATATGATTTCGCCTCATAGCTCATAGTCTCCCCAGATAGGCACAACACGGATGTCGGTGTGACCATTATTCATGGGAATAGGCGTCATAGGTAAGGTAAACACATTACTAAAGGAAGTAAATGAGTCACTCAATCCAAAAGATGCGGAATTCAAGGCCCGCAACAAAGGTCAAAGGATACTTGTACTTACTCAATCGCTGTTCTCGTGACTCCCGTTGTAGTCGTACCAGTCGTCGCAGGATTGGTGTCAACCCAGCTACCGCCGGGGTTTGATACGCACACCACGAAGCCGACGTATTTGGCCACATTCTGACAAGATCGTCCCAGCTCAGGGTTCCAGGACACGATCTGAGCCCACGTAGCCTTCGCACCATTCGCGATGCTGGTGCAAGTGTCTCCGCTATTGATGACGTACGGCTCGCATACAGCGGCTGAAGGGATGCACAGCTGCGTGTTCACGGCCGTGGGGAAGTTGAAACAGTTGGCCACAAGGTTGTTGGCCTTGAGAAGCTGTACCGTACCGATGCGTTGCGCCTTCGCGATGGACTGGCACGTATCTCCGCTCTGTATGGCGTACATCTTGCCAGAACAAGAGGATGAAGGTGTGGATGAGGCTATAGCGGACCTCTGGACCGGCGTCGCTTTGGTTACCCAGGGCGGGCTCGCGGCCGGGAGTATGGTGACCTCCACAGTCGTCTTACAAGACGATACAACCATGCTGAGACCGCTGATTGTATCGACGTTCGAGGCCAGTCCCGCTGGGTGTGGCCCGGGGAGGTATGCTATGGCTGTCTCTTTACAGCCATCTCAGAATCAGTCATTGCCTGACAGTCTAGTGAAGAGGGAAGAGCTGGCTGGCGTTCAGATCTTCGACTTTACCTTTGAATACGACTTCTCACCTTTGCGCAAGCGAGCGAGCGGGTCGAATGTCCTCCTCCGCATTGACTACAGCGATGACCCAGGGTACTGGAGCAACTTTGTGGCGGCTGCACCGACCAAGGTGAAGCGCTCTGCTGAGCAGATTGAGGAGGAGGTGCATCGGGACCATGGTGGCAACTACAAGCAGTACCTCTACCACATGTGGTCTGTAGACAAGCGCTCAACCCCGCAGCACAAGCTTCACGATCTACACGCACGATGGTTTTCCAAGTCAGGCGAGATCAAGGACTGAATTGACCGACTGAGCAACGTTGACGCAGCATACGAGCTTGTCAGACATAGAGTCAACGAGCAATTCCGTTGGAACATCTACGAAGAGTCCATCACCTGTAATATCAAAGGCATAGACACGACTGGCTACTTTACTGCGTGGGCAGACCTGAACGTTAACATCGAGACATCGGCTCTGCTGACACTGATTGGAAACATGGGCGATCTCAGCTCCTTAGAGGAGTCGCATGTGTTGTTCCGTAACAGTGGCTCTGTAAAAACGTCGCTTAATCTCGAGGCCTTTGTCCAGTTGCAGTCCCAAACTGGCCGCGTGGAGCTGTTTGGTCTGCAAAACTTTGGCGCGACGTTAAGCGTTCCCGGAATCGTCACAATTGGCCCTAACTTCAGGGTCCTCGGCCAGCTCACAATGATTGTGACGCCGCAAGTTACGCTTGGCATTGTTTTCAATGATGACCTAGTCCCGGATGCTTCTGTACGTTCTGACGTTGCTGTTGATACACACTAAGAGAGTGCTGATGAATGTCATAGGTTGACTTTGGCGTTGATGGGCGAGTCACTTTGTACGGGTCAGCGGGCTCAAACTCAGATACGGTCTGGCAATACTGTTATGGGGTTAATGGGCAAGTAGAGCTGTTTGCGCAAGTTTCAGCCCCGTGAGTATCATGAAATGTCTGCAGAGTTGAGAGGAACAAGACTAACATCCACTATCCAGGACTTTATTTGGAGCCAACCTAAATGCCTATTTCCCCATCTGGGGAACTGGAACGGCAGATTACCCTTCAAAACACTCAGAAATTCTACTGACGGCGTGATCAGTTCCCCATCATCGAGCAACAGTGCGCTTCCGCGTCTTCCTCCGTCTCAGAAACATCTCCCACTGCGCAGTCTGCCAAACTCGTCAAGCGCGGCGACTTCATCGGATCGCTGATCTGCCCTGCTGACTCTTCAAGCTCAGCCCAATACGGGCCTTGTCCCTTGTGTGGTGAAGCTGTTGACGATGCGACAGCGAGGCTGGTCAAGAAGAGATACGGCTACATCTTCACCCGTGACGACGAGACGTGTGAGCTAACTTCGAGCGACCCTGACAACCCCGGCTGCCGTGTTGGCGATGCGGATGACAAACGCGATCTTGGGCTTGGCCTCCACTCTAGTTCGGGGTTAGAGCCCAATAAAACTCGTCGCAGCCCTCCCACCCTCGTGGACAGATCTCTGACGAGAAAGACGGGCGCCGTCAGTTTTCCCGATAAGACCACGAGGATTCTGGAGTTTGGCAGATACGCTCCTTGCACGGATGCAACGACAAGCAACAGTATTCTCCGAAACTTGATATACAAGACCCAGAACGGGAAAAAGTGTAATGCTGATATTGCCCTTGTCACCAACAACGTGATCAAAAAGGAACACCCAGTTATGAAACAAGAGACGGATCACGTCTATGAGGCGCAGACTCTTACCGGCTTCTTCACTTGGCTCGCGCGGGGCACCGATGTAAAGGTCGGCACGTACACTATGGCCTCAGCGGAATGGGTCAAGGAAGTCCTGTTCAAGGACGAGCTGCCTGCGGGGCAGAGCACGGGCTTCGACTTCTCCATGGAGGTTGCCGGCCTTAACATCGGCAATACTTTATACAACGATCAATCGGTTGCTGACACGCTTATCTACGGCTTTGGAAGGTCAGATAGCGTCAACAGTGGATGCGCGTCTCCAACTGGTTTGACTTTGTGTTCTGGGAGTTCGACAGATTGTTTGATGATGAATGGACCACCTGGGCCGGTGCACCGACAAACTCGGCGGGCAAGCCATCCCTTCGCGCCCTGTACGCGCGTTACATTGAAGATACCCTGCTAGAAATTGAGGGTAACGCGAAAACTGTAGCTGACAAGGCAGACTTCCTGTATAAAGCATACTTCTCAGAAGTGGATAAGAACGGCAAACGCAAGTGAGCAAATACTGACGACGAGGCGTGGCATAGTGACGCCTTTGGTCCAGGTGGCTGGGTTATAAATGCCAAGTTCCCGCGCGTGGCTCCAAGCGGTGGGGGTTGGTCTCAATTTGGTGCCTTTGGGAACCCGGACATGACCTTTGACGGTAACGGCAACAAGGTAACATAAATTGGTGTTCCTGATAGGATTTAGTGACTAAATCGTATCTAAGCCGCATTTAGTTTGGTGTTTCCTATGTATATTTTCTAGATATAGATCCTACTCTTTTTTCTTAGACTTAATCTAACAGCTTAATTTCGTTTAATAACTGTCTCTATTCCTTTATTGATTTTTTTGGCTAGATCCTCTCTATCCTTTACTTCTACTTCAACTTTTTCCAACTCTAGATCCAACACTCTATCAGCAACGTAGTGATTGTAAAACTCCTCAACCCCGTGCTTAATATCACCCAGCCGTTCCCCAATCAACTCGAATGCTACTTTCTTCCAAGCAATATGATTCCACGGCTCCTCGCTCAATGGCACACCTGCCACGAACTCCCACCTCTCCTCACGTGGCTGAAAGAGCACCTGTAATAGGCCGCCGTAGATAATACGGTCAGCTCGCTCATCAGCCATAAAACTCCAGTCTTCAGACGGAACCCTTTTAGTCCAACCAAGCGCGTCCTTCCAGCTTTGTAGCTTCCTATATCCGCCATCGTCTGTGTCCTCCTTAAGCTGGGTAATTAGAAAAACACCTCGTGCATACGCCCCATCATTAATCCTCTCAGGCAAGTGCCATGACTTAGCTACCACCTTATCTTTAATAGCAAAACGGCTTTTCAGCTCAGCCTCATAATGCAGTACACAGGCCCTCACGCAGTTAACAAACCAAGGGAAGACATAATCGAACCTACCGCCGTCTCCACGAGATTCGATAGGCTTAGGGTTCATCCGAAACTCCCACTGCTTCTCAGAGTCCCAGATATCTGATGGGGAAAGCTGGGGCATAGGCATATCGACAACTTCAATCCGGTCTGGCAACAAGTCGTTGCCGCGACGCTCCTCGTATGTACGCTCAAAAATCTCCTGCGCTAACTCGGCGGTACGACCAGGACGGAGAGCCTCTGGGGTGGTGTCATAAATTACAAACGCGTACAGGGGACGACAAGCTGTGAGACCGGCCTCATCGTCGTTGGCGACCGTTTCTGGGACCTCGTAGGCAACAAAGGCGGGGGAGCCGTCGTGGCTTGGTGCAGAGTAAACTATTGTCTTGTTCTTTGGCGGTGGCGTTTTCAAACGCTTTGTTTGGGGCTGTTGTCCTCCACGCTTTTGACGCTCCGGGTGTTGCTCTAGTTCTCGTTTGGCTTGCTCTTCTTGCCGTCTTGCAAACTCCAGCTCCTCCTCCTCGTCGTAGGAGTCTTCATAATCGGATGGAGGGTTCGGGCATGAATCTATACCGAGACTATCGCAGGCATAGCACATAGTTGCAAAATTTCTGACTCCAGTGGGATAATAGCGTTGTTGTTGGTGTTATTGATGATGTTGTTGTTTTTCACAGCTAGTAGTGACAATCTTGACCAGAGAAACTGCTAAGCAAAATCAGGTAAGAAATAACTCAAAAGTCACGTGATTCAGTTATCGCCTGTGCCCCTTGAACAACTAGAAACTAAGTTTTCCTGAAAAAAACATCAACAGCAAAAAGAATCATATAACTATATATTTATATATTTATGTACTTATATTACTATACAACCCCAGTCATCCAGACCAAAGCGACTGGAGCACAAGCTTGTGAGAGCGCAAGTCGCGACGCTCTGAGCTACTATTGGAGAAGCTGACAAAACAAATATCCACCCCCCAGTGACAAGGCGCTAGAGGATCACACAAACGGTCAAGCTCACCGTCTAAGATGCCTCTGTGTCGGTTTTACCATGCTCCGCTCCGTCCGTTTCAAGGAGCAATGCCCACCATTTCAGGTTGTTGATGCCATCACGAAAAAGGCTGCCTCCGCTCCTTCTAGAAGAGACTTGTGAGGGGAGGCTCATCTAGGGGATCAGGACCGCTTACTAACTTAGCAGGTAAAACGGTAACTGCTATACGGTTTGCTGTCGGGGGCTAAAGGCTTCGGAGGCTCGCAGTGTAACAGACTCACCGACCAAACTAGTATAAGCATGTCAAAAGCCAATTCATTCCACATACGACCATACCCATTGGAGAACTCGGGATCCCGTCCGCTCTCCCATAGATAAGCCAATGAGGGCCGGATTAGTAGTTGGGTCGGTGACGACCAGCGAATACCTGGTGTTGTATGTTTTACTTTTTTGAGTCATCTCTGAACCGGTCGTCCACCCGAACCTCGTGTGCTTGTTGTTTACTCGCAGTTCTGACAGCCGAACCACCTCCGTTCGAGGTGAGCAAATTGGGGAAAATTCAGGCGCGAGGCTCCTCCTACCGGCCAATGTTTACCGAGTGGTTACCTCCAAATGGTTAATCTAGTGATTAAGACTTGCCAAGAACGGTTAGTTCACCGTAGGCCATGCGTGGGCCTGCAAGCAGTACGGCCAACAGTCCCCCGCCCCGCGATCAATTCAAAACTTCAAGAAATCGCCAAGTACATCACGAGCTGCTTCACTTTCTGCTTCTCCTTGACAAGATCTGTTTCGCCAACCCCACAGCCCATCAACCATTGGCTAGGCGCCTCAGCAGTCTTGGAGAAAATCCCCTCTGCGCAACGCCATTGTCTAAACATCACGAACATGAGTCGCGGGGTATCTGATCCACGCATCATGTTACACACGTCCTTGCTATTCAACGCTAGGAGAAAGGCATTCGAAAAGGACATCTCAATTGTCATTGATCCCACGAGGGGTATCATCGAGGATGTATACCATCGGGCTGATGGTGACCATTTCACAGTGACTGAGAGGGATATCGACCTTCGCGGAAAAGTCGTCATGCCCGGATTTGTCGACGCCCACACCCACGTGTTTTTGCATTCATACGAGTGAGCCGTGACGGACCCGGAAATACCGTGAGCCTTTCATCTGACTGAAGCTTAGTGAAGCTTCTTCTACCATCCAGATGCGTGACGAAGGCATCGTGGAGCGAATCGTTCGTGCTACCAATCATCTCCGCGCCGCGCTGCTGTCCGGCTATACCACGTACAGAGACCTAGGTACCGAGGGGATGCGGTCGTTTGACGCGAACCTTCGCGACTGTGTCAACCGAGGGCTTCTTCCGGGCCCCCGGCTATTCGTCGCCACCGAGTGCCTTGCAAGCACCGGCTCATATGAGGTCCGTCACGAGAACACACTGGCCAAACTGCCACGCATCTCTGATGCTTGTGATGGACCAGTCGGCGTTCGCCAAGCAGTCCGGCGCCGCGTGGGCGACGGCGCAGACATCATCAAGTTCTACGCCGATTATCGGCGAAGGGTGATGCGGTTCCCACCTCCAATTCAGCCACCGCGCGATGTGATTCCATTCCTGCCGGCCGATTCGAATCCGTCAGTGGTCATGTTCAACCAGGAGGAAATGGACGCCATCGTGCAAGAAGCGAAGCTAGGCGGTCTGCCGGTGGCATGCCACGCGGGCACCGCAAAGGGGGCGCTCATGGCCGTCAAGGCAGGAGTCGACACCATTGAGCACTGCAACGAGGCGACCGACGAGGTCTTCAGGGAAATGCGCCGTCGCGGAACCATCTTCGTCCCTACACTGGCGGTGCTTCGCAATTCGCCAGACTTTGCCGACATTAGCAAACGGGTTAAGAGAGCGCACGACCTCGGCGTACGTCTTGCTGCCGGTGGCGATACGGGAGCTTTCCCCCACGGGGAAGGCGCTCTGGAAATGGAGCTTATGATCCGGTCTGGGGTTCCCGTGGCGGATGTGTTGAAAGCATGCGTCATTGGCGGCTGGGAGAGCTGCGGCAAGGAAAAGTGCGGGTTTTTGTTCGGTTCAATCGAGAAGGGTTACCGAGCCGACATCATTGCCCTGGAGACGGACCCGAGGACGGATACCGGGGCTTTGCGGAAAGTTGGCTTTGTCATGAAGGACGGCAAGGTCTGGAAGAAGGATGGTCGGCCAGTCGGCTTCCTCGAGGAGCAGGCGGCTGGGCTACATCATGAGGAAGAATCAGACTGGGTTCTTGTTTGAATGCCGTCATATGGTGCCTATCAGGTGCGGTTGGTCAGTTGTCCGTATGCACCAGCTAGCCATTGAGAGCAGTCAGGTTGCATTCTTGCAGTCACATCACCTTCGGCCTTGGACAGATATAGACCGGATACAACCGAGCAGTCTCAGACCGCTTATTCCCGTCCTCGGCACTTGTATCCCCTCAGCATTGATTGGGCGCTTACAGAACGGGCATCTCACTGATTCGCCGAGAGTCGCAATGGAGTTTCTTAAAGGAGTCTTTTGATGCTTGCTGGTTACATCGCATGTTCGGGTCTGCCAGTCCAGGCCAACGGCGGAGGTCAATCAACTTGTAAAGGTACAGTAACTCGCCCAATGGTGAATGATCCCACCAGATCTCCGCATGGTTTCCGTGGAGTAGGCCGACGAAGCTTAACGCAGTCTCTGCGAGGAAGTGCGAGCTCATGCCTGTCTGGCGCCCGGAATGGCTGCATATGCAAGGATAAGCTTTCCAAGCTCACGGGCATCGGACGATCGTCTCATATGCAAAGTCTGTCACACCCGTTCTTCCGAACAGCTTCAATCTTCCTTATAGGCTCGTAGCACGCTACTGCACCTTCCCGATTAAAATGAGGGGAAATAAACTAATTGTTCCAAATACAACCTGAAATACTGAACTTGGGCAGGAATTGGAGACACAGCACATGTATAGATACGAGGCTTCGGGGTTCACAACTTATAAGACCCGAGGTTCGTGGACATATATAATGTACTGAATCCACGACAACCAGCATTTCCCAATAGTCAGTTTACCCAGCGGTTGTCATCTAAAATGAGAATACCACTATTCTCCATCACCGTGTTGGCTCTCAGCATCTGCTCTGCCTTGTTGACGGGCGCAACCGGAGGCCGTCCCCCTACCCTCATCACCGATGCCCACAAGAGAGACTGGCTTCAGGATGTAGTGGCCTGGGACTCACATTCGCTCTTCGTCTACGGCGAGCGCGTGATGGTTTTTTCCGGAGAGATCCATCCCTTCCGTCTGCCCGTCCCGTCCCTCTGGCTGGACCTGTTCCAAAAGGTCAAGGCCCTGGGCCTCAACACTGTCAGCTTCTACGTTGACTGGGCTCTGCTCGAAGGCAAGGCCGGCGACTTCAGCGCCGACGACATCTTTGATCTGCAGCCCTTCTTTGAAGCCGCAACCAAGGCGGGCGTGTATCTCATTGCGCGACCGGGGCCGTACATCAACGCCGAGGCCTCCGGTGGCGGATTCCCCGGGTGGCTGGCAAGGATTCGGGGGAAGCTGAGGACCTCGGATCCCGAGTTTCTGTCGGCGACAGACAAGTATGCTCTTGCAGAAGGACCGGCTGTTTGGATGAATCCTGTGGCTCACCTCTCATTCTAGCTACATGGCGAAGGTCTGCGGCATCATCGCCAAGGCTCAAATTACCAATGGGGGGCCGGTCATTTTGTTACAGCCGGAGAACGAATACACCAACTTTGAGAAAGGCAACAGTAACGACGGGAAGTACTTTCAATACGTCATCGACCAAGCACGCAAAGCCGGAATCGTCGTCCCGCTCATCAACAATGATGCTAGTCCTGCGGGGAACAACGCGCCTGGAACGGGTGTAGGAGCTGTGGATATTTATGTACGTGATACTCGCTTCGAATGACAGTGCACAGCTAACTAGTTTAGGGACACGATTCTTACCCTTTGGGCTTCGATTGCGTGGGAAATCCTGACAGCATTCCAGACCATCTATAGCATATCTTAACTAACCATCGATGCGCAGTCAAACCCGAATACATGGCCGGACAACGGATTACCTACAAGGTTTCGAGGACTGCATTTGCAGCAAAGCCCCACCACTCCGTATTCAATACTAGAGGTATGACCGTCCAACCCTTTCAACAGGAGTAAGCTGATGTGCTGTAGTTCCAAGGTGGTTCCTTCGACCCATTCGGTGGGCCTGGTTTCGAGAAATGCGCCGCCTTGGTTAACCATGAATTCGAGCGGGTTTTTTATAAGAACAACTTTGCGGCCGGCGTTACCGTATACAGCATCTATATGGTTAGTGGCGCTTCCTTTTCCAAACGCTTTTTGAACCAACTGTGAACTGATACTCTCCCAGATTTTTGGCGGCACAAACTGGGGTAACCTGGGCCACCCAGGAGGCTATACATCATATGATTATGGCGCAGTAAGTCTAAGATGTGCTGGAAGCATGGCGTCAACTAGACTAACGCTCGGAAGGCGATCACGGAAGAACGAGGCATCGACAGAGAGAAGTTTTCCGAGCTGAAACTCGAAGCCCAATTTTTGAAAGTTTCGCCCGCGTATCTGACCGCAACACCGTACAACTCGACCGTGGGTGTCTATAGCAATGCCACCGACATTACCGTGACGCCGCTGTTGGGAAACGGCACGGGTTCGTTTTTCGTAGTGCGCCACAGCAACTACTCCAGCCTAGCAACGACAGAGTACACCCTCCGGCTGCCGACTTCCGAGGGGAACATCACGATTCCTCAGTTCCGCGGGCTCCTCCAGCTCGGACGCCGTGACTCAAAGGTTGTGGTGACCGACTATCGGGTCGGAAACATGACCCTCTTGTACTCGACGGCCGAGATCTTCTCATGGAAAGAGTACAAGAACCAGACGGTCCTCGTTGTTTACGGTGGACCCGATGAGACCCATGAAATGGCGATCAAAACTAAAGCGACGCCTGTCCTTATGGAGGGAACCAGTGTTGACAACCATGATGTCAACGGCACTTTGGTTTTGTCCTGGACGACTTTGACAGCTCGCCGAGTTGTCCAAGTCGGTCATCTCTTCGTCTACATCCTCGGTAAGTGCAGGCATGCAAGAACTGCAAAGAATGAGAGGCTTTCAACTGACAACGGGAAGACCGCAACTCCGCGTATAACTACTGGGTCACGGACAAACCAGGTGGCGGCAACCAGCCCTCTTATGGAACGTCGGCCATGAATCCCGATTCACTAATCATAAACGGCGGCTACCTGATCAGGTCGGTCTCGACACAAGACGAAACACTCCGGATTCAAGCAGACCTCAACCGCACCACCGAGCTGGAGATCATCGGCGTCGGCACCGAAGTCACGAAGCTCGAAGTCAACGGGAAGCCACTGGACCACACGACAAACAATTTGACGAACTGGGTAGCGCGGCCGCCTCTGGTGGACATCCCTTTCACCGTCCCAGACCTGAAGACGCTCAACTGGACTTTCCTCGACTCGCTCCCAGAGATCCGCCCAGGCTACGACGACTCGGCCTGGCCGCTCGCCAACCACACCAGCACCAACAACACAGTCGCCAGCCTCACGACCCCCGTCTCCCTGTTCGCCTCCGACTACGGCTTCCACGCGGGAACCCTCGTCTACCGAGGCTACTTCACCGCCGCCGGCACCGAGGACACGCTCAGCATCACGACCCAAGGCGGCTCCGCCTTTGCGAGCTCCGTCTGGCTCAACGACAAGTTTCTCGGTTCCTTCGCCAACAGCCACGACGACGTCGCAGAGAGTAGCAACTCGAACTACACCCTCGCGGGCCTGACAGCCGCAGGCGCGACTTATGTCCTAACCGTCCTCGTCGACACGACGGGGCTGGAGGAGAACTTTGTCATCCCGGCCGACGCAATGAAGTCCCCGCGCGGCATCACGTCCTACAGCATCATCACGTCGTCGTCGTCCCCGTCCGGGGCCACGCCGTCGACGAACATCACGGCGTGGAAGATGACCGGGAACTTGGGCGGCGAGGACTACGCGGACCGGTTCCGGGGCCCGCTGAACGAGGGCGGCTTGTTCTTCGAGCGCCAGGGGTACCACCTCCCCGACCCGCCGGCGACGGCCTTCGCGGCGCGGCGGTCGCCGATGGAGGGCACAGACGGCCCCGGCGTGGCGTTCTACGCCGCGACGCTGGAGCTGCGCCTCCCGGCCTCGGACCTCGACATCCCCCTCGCCTTCGTCCTGGACGACATCGACCCGACCTCCTCCGGTGGCGGCGCCTACCGGGCGATACTCTACGTCAACGGGTTCCAGTTCGGCAAGTACACCAGCAACATCGGCCCGCAGACGAGGTTCCCCGTGCCGGAGGGCGTGCTCCGCTACCAGGGGGCCAACTCGATCGGGCTGGCCGTATGGGCCCTCGGCAAGGGCAGGGCACGGGTGCGGAACTTTCGGCTAGAGGCCGGTGAGGTCGTGACGACGGGGCGGGAGGAGGTGAAGGTTGTCGCCGGGCCGGTGTGGAGCCCGAGGCCGGGGGCGTACTAGACGGGTTCCCGGAGTGCTCACTTTTTCTCGCCGGCAGATGTTCACGTCCACTTTTCGGGTACAGCACCATCATGCATTGTTGGACAACCGAGGGTTCACAGTGAATGAGCTTGGTGAAAACTCCATACATTACTCATGTTCCGACGTGCACTGCGCAATAGACGTCATATAGATAGCTACCAACACACCTCCAAGGTCGGCAGGCGGTCCGGCCCCTCATATCAAGTCACCCGTCACATGGGAAAACGAGACTCTCGATGTTCCGCAATTTGCTATCAAACAGTCGAGCTATACGAAGCGCGCAGAGGTCTCTATTACCAACAAGTAAATAATAGGTCTGCGGCATGGGGTAGACGGGGGCATTCAACCCAGAAGCGAACTCCCTTAGTCGGTTATGTGTGCCCAGAACACGCGGGGCATCTCGCCCGGGTTAACGACGACGCGGGGCAAGCTCTCAGAGTCGCTGGAGGCTCAACCGCAAAACGAGAGACAGACACGCCGAGATCGGCCACCTTCTCATCGCTATTTCAAATCGGTAATGTTGGTACAGGTGGAGGACGGCGGCAGAATCAATCTGCCACCACAGACACCCACCCATTGGCAGCCTACAATAGCTTACAATTGAACAAGCATCACAACACCACTTATCGTACCCATACCGTGCGATCGGTGGCAACGTGATCCAGTGAGATATATCTGATTGCACCCGATTACTGATGATATACCAACAGGTAACATCGAAAGCCGCTTATGAGCGGCGCGAGGCTGCCCAACTGTCGTCGTCGTCGTATACCCACAGCCTGTAAGCCCTGGCCCGCGTCTCGACTAGTACCTGGGGTATATCGCAGCTCATGGCGTGCCGGTTCTTAATTGCTACCCGCAACAACAACAACCTCCCCATGTTCGCAAACAATAAGACTTCAGATTTCTCTCAGACTCTCTGAAGGCGTCTCTAAGCAGAAAGACCAACACCAACAACTAGTACCTCAGCTGCTACGTCTGATTCAGGTTTGTCCTAGGAACGAGCCTTAAGCCAGCTCGAGAAACTCTGTCGAGGCCCCTAAGACACTAGGATCTAGAGCAAGCACCGCCGTTTCTGGAATGACACCGATTCAATTAGCCACATTTGGGCTGCCTTAGACCGCCTCAGGTCCGACATTGCCGTTACTCGGATGTCCCCTGACACTTGTCGAATTCACCCTCAGCAAGCCGAGGCGGCGCAGTAGGCAGCGTTCCGACGCGAGGCCTGACCCAGCTCGAATCCTGCCAGTAGACCATACATAAAACCTATCAGAATGTGACATGTTGGACAGTGACCAAGAGGAGCATGGGACGCGAAAACCTCGAGGGGCAACCGTTGAGGACGTGCCGGAAGCGAAGCATAGGTCCCGCAAGGCTTACCGGCTCCTTCCAGGAATGCGGAGTCGATATCTCGCGACTGGATGCATTCGCGATGGAGGGTGAGCCCCTGAAAGAAGTCAAGCGGAAGTTGGAGTTTCTGAGAACGACGTCAACACGGCATAATCATTCCTCTCGGTCGGCGTTCTGGAAGGCCGTGACTTAAATCCAGAATGCCGCGGACCGCTGGAGACGCCGGCAACATGCAGACATCTCCTCAGATTCGATGGCAGGGCGGATTGAGTGGTGCTGTGTAAGTGAAGATCATGCAACCCACCCCAAGTGATGACACTCACATAATACGACAAACCTTCAAAGCCGGCATGTGGCAGCAGGGTCATACTGGACGCCTAAGTCGAGAACACCCCTGGCGCTCTCTCTCGGTTCGAAGTCCTCCTCGACGGCCCTCGGCAGGTACGGATATTCGGTATTGAGATGGAAGCAGAGAGCCCAATCCACGCCGGCGCGGCAGCCAGGTAACCTTCAAAGGAAATATGTTAACGGGCCCGGTGGTTTCCGGCGCTGGATTCCCAGCCGAGAAACCTCGTCTGAGCAAGATTTGTCCCGTCATGGTGAAGATGCCGGCTTTTCCGACGACGACGAAGACTCCGCATTATATAAGGACGCGAGGCAGCAGCAGGATCAGACCCCCATAAAACTGCACACCTGAGTCATGCTGTGCATCCCATTCATGCGGTAGGGTACCAAAGCCCACTGGCCGGGCGTGTGTACCCACTACCGTCCGATCCGACCAAGCTTTCTTCCGCCTCCTGCCCATGTCCCACGCCGCGTACCGGACGCAGCATTCGTGGAGCCAGCTTAAGAGGGCAACACTTCTTAGGCTTGTCAAGGTAGGATTGCTGTTTTAAAGTTCAGTCACAGTACTGGTTGGTGTCTGTTTTCTCATGAAAGCGCTGATGCACCTCGTCAAGAACCCCGACCACGCTAACATCTTCCCCGTTCTATTCAAGAGGATACTCTGGAAGAGGAGGGCGAGGCTATAGGCGTGTCCCGTCAAGTTAAGCTTGGTGGGGTGGGGCGTCCAGTACATAGAGGCGCTAGATAGGCTTTGAAGTTTTCCTCTTCGGCTGCCCCGGATTCCACACATGCCACGGGACATCTGTAGTGTGAACGGCGGTGAAGCATGGAATCCAGTGGGGTTTGCCAATGGCGGGTTTGTTCTTGCCTTTCTGCTCTTTTGTGGTAGCATGTTTCACTCTTCTGCTGCTTGATATTTCCCTCAGATTCCAAGTCTACCGATGTTACGCCAAGGTCAATCGTCGCGACGATTGGCAACATTTGTCAAGCACGGTGGAGCAAGGATATCTGCGAAGCCAAGGAGCCGCCTGAGAGATGCCGTCATTCCATGTGGCGGCCTCGTCTGCGGTATCCTGGTCGCCCTCGTGTGGAATACAGTCAACAGAGGAGGAGAAATGGAAGAAGAAAAGGTGAAGCAACATAACTATTAAACAAAATGAATTAGTTATTCTGCAAGCACTGGGACAATTATAACAAAGAAGTCGTTATCCTGGAAATATATCCGAAGCAGCTCCAAAGGGGGAGGGGGTCCCTAAAACCCAGGGCGACACATTGCCTATCTCAAGGGCTTGCTACGCAATCATAATACGCAACGCACTCAGTAAATCTGGGCGCTTCCACCCGCTTCCTCTCGGTTTCCTCTTCCTGGGTTAGAAGAGCCTCTATTTGAAGCTGGGCGTTCAGGAGCGTCATCGACAGCCAGGCCTAGCCACGGCGGGCTCTAACGGTGACGATGAAGTTTTTCGGCTTCACAAAGGTATTATTTTCGGTTTCCCACAACGCATCGGGCCTCTCCTCGAGATAGAAGTCAAAGTCACGAACAAGGAGCGGAACCAGCTTCGCAATCTCGAGCATGGAGATGTGCCGCCCGATGCAAGTCCGACTGCCAAGACCAAACTGAAGGGTTGGAGACAGTCAGCCAAGGCAAAGGCATCAGGTGCGTGTTCTGGGGGTTTGGTTTGGCACTCACCGGAATCCAATGGCGGTTCATGACCGAGAGCTTGCTCTCATCTTCGATGAGCCACCTCTCCGGCCGGAACTCATCGGGGTCTTCGAAGACTAGCTCGTTCCTGTTCTCCACCCAGCAGTGAACAGACACCTTAGTCTGCGCGTTCCGGTTAGCCACATGATGCCCCGAGATCGATAGGGGAAGGGGATAATCCTTACACCCGCCGGGAAGAACCGACCGGCGATAGTGGCACCGCCTTCAGGCACCACCCGCTCGAGGGGCACACCGAATGCCGGGTGGATTCGCAGGGTCTCCTTGATAACGGCCTGGAGAAAAGGCATGCCCTGGGCCTCGTTGAAAGTGAACTCCTTCTCCCGAGACGTCTGGATCGCATCGGCCTCTTCCCGCAGCTTCTGAAAGCAGTCAGGCCGCTTCAGCAGGTAGTAAAAGACGGCAGACAGGGTGATGCCCGTCGTGTCAGAACCCGCCGCTACGTTGGCACCGACACCGGCAAGTATGTGATTTAGTGTGAAGGTCGAAGGGTTCGCCTCGTGCTTCTGGAGGAACTTTTCAACAAACGTCTGTACTTTGCCGCTTTCTTCCTTTTCTGGCTCTCGAGTCGCCGTCTTATTGTTGGAACGATACATGTCGATTCTCTGTTGGGCAAACCGCTGGACGTAGCGAGCTCCGGATTTTCCCCCAGCGAGCCACTCCCGGAGACGGGCCACAGGCAAGCTGAGAGACAGGTAAGGGCCAAGAAGGAAGGCAGAATAGTTCGCACCATCGAGGGCAGGGAAAATCCCATGGGCATCCTCGCCCTGGTCTAGGAAGCCGAATCTGCTCCCGTATGAGATGAGGCCGATCATGTCGAATGCGTAGCCCTGGAGCCAGTGTCCAAGGTCGATCGGCAAGCCGGCAGCGGAGACCTCTTCTAGACGCTGTTTGAAGATACGAGCGCACTCATCCACAAATGGCTCGTAGGATATGAGAGAGGTCAAAGAGTATGCACTCTGAAGTGACCTCCGCAGCTGAGAGTGCACTTTGGTATCCTCGATGGCGAACAAGACCCAATTTTGGTCCCTTGTTGCGGCGAATGAGCTATATATCGGGCTCTTGACAAAGGCGTTTCCATGGCCGTAAATGATCTTGGGAGCCTCGAGGTCCTTGAAACTGTATCTGTTGGGACCGTATCTTACAATAGCGCCTGGGCTTTGAGTTAGAAACAGATTGTGATACGACAGCCAACAGACAGGTGAACTAGTGAAGTTTTGGGCTCGTTACCGTGCTTTTTATGGAGTGCTATCAAATCCTGCTCGACGTGGCCTTGATGCACTCGCCATACATACCAGGCGTCGGTGTAACGCGCCAGGAACGGCCCCGGAACGGAGCGCAAGGGGGATAAGAAAGGTCGCACAAGGTAGAAAGCACAAACCAGCCCGACAATAACATAAAATATAGTGTGGACACCGGGGAGGCTCGAAATGGCTGTTGTAAATAAGCCAGAGGATTCCATTGTTGCTTTTCCTACAACTGGGCTAATAATGCTTCTCGGCAGAGTTGAGAAGGGAAACTCAAGTCCCATCCGGGGTGGTCGAGTTGCGTGCTTTTTAAATACTGCCTACCTACTTGTTGGTCTCTCGCCCTTTACCTCCTTGAGGGTCACCTACTACTGTATAGGGACTCTAGTAAGTAGCTGTTTTGCTGGTGTATGTATCTCACTGCAACCACTGCCACACATCCCTACCGCTGCCCCACCACTGCCGCCGCCCCGCCACTGCCGCCGCCCCACCAATGCCGCCGCCCCACCACCGGTAGTTAACAACCCATTCAAAAAAGAAAAGAAAAAAACGCCCCTTTCGCACCAGATACGTCATCGTAAACCGATGTCCGCGATAGCTGAGTCCCAGTAACCGCAAGTTGAACTGGGGATAACAAAAATAACAGCATCACATTCTGCCTTGTCCCACAGCAGCTCTTCGCGTTGCGGGAGCAATTGATCTATCGCTGGTGAAACTGACTCTCCGATTGGCGACGGAAGTGCTGGCGTAGCGTATGTAGTTACTTTCAGAGCATTGGCTGGCGCAGTGGCAGAAACAGGGTTCAGGTACTAGTAAAGGCAGGGTTTAGTCATTCGGCTGTCAGAGGCTATTACCGTAAACACTCGCAAGATCCGGACACTGCTAAGAAGCCCGCTAGCCAAGAAAAGCTAGTAGATATCCTATAATGGCTAATGTGTATTCGGTACTCTAGTCCTAATATAGAAAGCGGTCAACCTATCCACCTACTTACCTACATAGTACTTGCTTGCCAGCCAGCCAGCCTATCCACTACAGTTAACTTCGCCAACCCATCAACTAACCCACCAACCCACCACGATATTCACGGTGCCTGACCCCTGTTTCTGCCAGCACACTATACCTCTCACAGCGGCCGCGATACCCCTTGCCGTTAGCGGGCTTCTTAGCAGTGTCCGGATCTCGCGAGTGTTTACGGTACTAGTTTACCGTAGCCACTGAGCAAATCCGCCTATGTGCTAGTCTACAAGAGGTAACGCGGCCATCGTAAAAGGTGTGGTTTGGCGGCAGAAACAGGGGTTAGACGGGTCGTTGATAGGATAGGTTTGCTTGAGCTAGCAGGCCGGCGGACCGCTTTCCATTATAGGCTTAGCTCTTGATATTCCACTAGCTTCTTCAGGTATATCACTAGCCCCTCACGGACTAGCACATAGGCGGATTTGCTCAGTGGCTACGGTACTATTCTTCCAAGATGCTACCAATCACTTAATAAGCTTTTATTACCTAGGTATCTAATATGTGATTGACAATCGACAGCAACGGCCCAACTACAAAAAGCGGGGAGCGGAAAGCGGGAAGCTGGTAGTGCGGCAATTGTCAGCTTTCCAGGCCGCATAATTAATATGGAAACGGAAACTCGGGTCTCTTAACTGTCCGAGAAACTGAGTATATTCCGTACCTATGGTTGCTAGCTATATATCCGGGGTTTAGTAATGTGGATACCTGGAGGCGGTGTAGAGAGCGGGGAGCTGGTAGTGCGGCAATTACCATCTTTCCAGGCTGTATAGTTAATATGGAAACGGCAATTCGGGTCTCTTAACTGTCCGAGAAACTGAGTATATTCCGTACCTATGGTTGCTAGCTATATATCCGGGGTTTAGTAATGTGGATGATACCTGGAGACGGTGTAATATTAATACGCCGACATTTCTCGTTATTTGACCTCGCCACTCTGAACTCCTGAAAGAAATAAACCCCTAGGTTTTCCTTCCCCCGGTTTGATCATCTCATTACAAGGAGCCGCCGGACGCAGATGGGACAAGTCAGACGGATCGGACACTACCCATATCGCTCATCTCAGTGCCATCGTTGTCGGTTCCGCGCTGTCGGGTCGTCTTATCGGCTATTTGAACATGACTAGCGAGGCAAGTGATAGGTTTTGGCGAATTCTCCCAGGTCAAGACCGCGGCAGCTACCATGAGAGAGCAGGCAATAATCATAAATATGATTTGGTCCCTGAATGCAAAGGCATAGACGTTTTGGATTAGGCGCAGCAAATGTTCGTCCCAGCCAGCGGATGCTGTAGGCGTTTGGTAAAGAACTGCGAGTTGTTCCTTGGAAAGGTGCTTGTTCAAGGCATCGAGACGCTTGTTGAAGAGAGCAGTGCACACGGCAACGCCAAGACAGCTGCCAAGAGCACGGGCTTGAGCCAGGGCTCCTTGAGCGACGGCATGGTCCTGGGTGGAGTCGGTCTCCACCCCGGAGAGTATGGTAGCGGAGCCGAAGACAAGACCTACACCTAGTCCGAAAATGACCGTGAACCCGTAGGCGGGAACAAAGGCGGAGCCGACGGGCGAAACGATGAGCATCAGGCTGATACCAATAAGCTGCGTCATCGAGGCGACAATCATGACAAGAGCGGAGTTGTTGGATCTGGAGCAGATTGCTCCGGCGAGGAATGACCCCAGTGCGCAGGCGCCCAGCATGGGAAGCAGGTAGAGACTTGATCGGAGGGGCGTTTCTTGCTCGATGACCTGCATGCGCTCCGGAATGATGACAGTCAAAGCCACGTATGGAAGCCCGGTCAAGAAAGTAACGGCCAAGCCGCCCATAAAGGGGCGCCGCCGAGCCAGTTGGACGGGAAAGACGGGTTCGATGTGAACGCAACCAACGTGGTCAGGATAATGGCAGTGTTTGACGAAGAGGTAAGTTTCGCTGATGCCGAAAAGAATCCAATTAACTCCCGAAACGACGAAGCTGGTGATGACGCTGGGATGGTCCCAGCCGTAGAGAGGAGAGCCGCCACGCTCGACGGCAAACACAAGGAAGACGGAAGCCGCAAAGAGGGTGATGATGCCGGAAAAGTCGATCTTTTTCAAGCCCCTCAGAGAAAATACCTTGAATACACGTCGGTCTCTAGGATAACACAATGCAATGCAGAACATGGCGGCAATGCCGAGAGGGATATTGATGCCAAAGATCCAGCGCCAGGTGATCTTGGAGACAATGGCCCCTCCCAGAACTGGGCCCAACAGAAAGGCGACGGCGAGGGTGACTCCGATTAGGGCACCCATGAGGGGCGGGTTGTGGGCGGGTCCATGCTCGAGAAGACAGGTCTGGGCGAGGCTGTAGAGACCCGAACCCCCGATGCCTTGGAGAGCGCGACCAACGATCAGCATTGGCATGCTGGTAGCTGCAGCGCAGAGGAGAGAGAAGAGCAAGAAGACGGTCCAGCTGTAAAACAAGAGGGTCCGGCGGCCATAGATGTCACTGAATTTGGCGATGCCGACAGCGCAGCCCATGTAGGTAAGAAGATAGGCCAGTAGAACCCAGGGTGCATTGCCGTAGTCGTTGAACTCTTCAGAGACGGTGATGAGAGAAGTGGCAATAATAGAGGTGTCGAGAGTAGCGAGAAAAAGGCCCAAAAGCAGACTTGTTGTTTAGCTACCTAGGCCAAAGTCAAGGGTGTGGACCGAGGCTTACCTGGTGACAATCAATACCTTATAAATTCGAGTTGTACAGTTAGGAGCCAAGGAATGCTCGCCGCGTCGGGGAGGCAGGTTGGAGGCGGCGAATCCCGCCGTATCGCCCAACGAGGGGTTCGGGTACGGAAGATGATCAGACATCTGACGATCGGAGCAGTTCTGGGCGGCCATCGTGGCGGTGGCTTAGAGGATTTATCAGTGACGAGATGGCTGTCAACGCAGAGATCTCAATCTTGCTCGGGTAGCGGACGAGAGCAGTTGAGAGAGGCCGGGCCTGAATCCCTTCCAGAAACGAGTCCGAAGACGATTGGTTGCAGGGTTGACGGAGTCAATGAAGATGGGAGAATTCGAGGTAGGGTTGGGAGGTGAATAGGAGACCAGGGGACTGGAAGGGATGGTAGACTACCTACCTGCCTAGGTACTTACTTAATGGATGCGGGCACGCAAAGTTCGTACTGAGGCAGGTAGTGTTCACCCAAATGGAAACAAGAACGTGACTGTCGCTAGAATAGGAAAGAAGAATCTGCGTGGAAGGGAGCAGAAACGCCCAGCCCGGTACTCGCCAGGCGTGACTGTCTTTCTTGAAGCAAAGCTGTGTGTCCAGGGAAGGAAGGAGGAGGTGGGGTATTTCGACAACGGAGCCGATGCAACTTGAAGACAACTCGAGGAAGGTACCTGTGTGCGGAGATACCTAGGTAGGTAGGCAGGCACAAGCAGATGGCAGGCTTCCTCCTTGATACGGCTTTTGCTGATGGCACAAGATAAAGATATCAGTAGCTGCACACACACACAACCACTAAACGCAATAGAGAACAGCAGCAGCCGACTATACATACCCGGGTAAGTAGGCATGTCGATGGATGGATATATCGACCGTTTCCCGGCGCCGTCATTCCAAAGCAATGCCCCCCCGCCTCACATGCACTTACCCACGAAGCCCAAGACACTGAATTTCATCAGGCGTATTCCATACGGCCTTAGCAGCTTCTACGTGAGATTTTCTCTGACAGTTCCGCCTTGGGTAGGCGAAGACGAGGACAATGACGGGTGCTGTGTAAGGTGTGACCAATCTCGAGAGAGCGTCAAGACTGAAAAGGGAACTCGTCGGTCCCGTGGGGGCAAACAGAACAATCCATCGCAACCAAATCAGCTGTAGAATTGGCGCCCTTCTCCCAGCTCCAAGACAAAGGCCGCCTTTGTGGAGGTTCTGTGGAGGAGCAGGTGGGGCGGCCGATGACTGTGCGTCTAGCCCAGCTGAGATGGAACTTCATTTACAGGCATCATTTAGACAGCAGGTGTCCCAGTTACCGTCTCTCAGATAGATACAGGCACAGGACTTGACCCGACTCTTCTAGGAACCGTTCCCGTTGTCGTACGACCCCTGAACTCTCCAACGTTTCTGGCCTTCGTAAACAAGCCACTCAGACCAGGCATAGGAGGGAACGGAATGGCTTGTACTAAGCAACACTGTTTTGTACTGAGTATCTTGTGCTGGACCAACGGGAAATTGACTGGCTGTACTTGAACGATGCCGGGATCCGACTGTGGCACCCTGCGTACACTCAGCTCAAGTACAGGAGTAACACGTACGAGGAGGAGGTCAAGGAAGGGCGGCATGGAGGCAACGAACTATCTACCGGATCTGTGTATCCCCGACCAACCACTCCTGCAACGTATACACAGAAACCCCACCTGGTTCATTGTGTTCTCAGGTGCCTCGTGGTAGAGGCGCCACGATCCAACCCCTGCCTTGAACGAGGTTGAAACAAGTCGACATGGGAACCACCAGCACATTGCCAACTCTGACGCTTCGACCGACGCTTTTGTCATCTTGAAAGGGAATGGAGAAAGAATGTCGGTTGGTGCACCTGTAATCCGGAGTTGGGGCCGCAAAACAGATTTTGACTGGCACCGGCTTGTGTGCGATCTCGCCTCCGACTTCCCTAATGGTAGCTAAAGTCCCGGGAAGCAAGCAGCTTTGTTCTGTGGGGTTCTCGGGCTTCTTTCCTGCTTGGGGTTGCCGCTAAAGAGAAAACACGCGGGAAGAACACACAATACGGGCCCTTCTCTGTGTCATACTGATGTGTTCCACACAAACCAAGGGCGACCTGTCCTCTCGAGTTCCTAGCTGTCTTACGCCCGCCTGTGTAACATGAGCGCGCTCTTCCGGTGGCTGAATCGGGTCACGGCGGACGGTGACTTCACCCTCCCCATGTCCACTTCGAACTCGGCTTGTTTTTCTGAGAAGTTTGTCACAAAGGCTTGAGTGTTTCGTCAGTCGAGGAGCTGGAGCCGTCTCCCAAAGGCATTTCAACGAACCAATATTGGCGGAGGCGGTCGAGCGAGGGAGCTTGTGTAAGAGGAAGAGACTGTGTCTGAAGTCGGGATGGATTATCTGGTCGGCCGAAGTTGACCAGCCGGATGCAGTCGGGGTCTTGGCAATGCCGACAGGCCACAAACACCAGGCCCCTCAAGGTAGTCTCCCCACGGCCTACGAAAGAACTTGCGGAAGCACCTACGGAACGATACAGCTCAACATGAAGTGTTTGGCAATGGAAAAAAGGCGCCCGGGAAGCCTTCGGCGTTGCTGACAAGAACCATGCACCCACATAGCGTGTCCCGTCCTACCTAAGTATCATTGCTAATGTTTGATGGCTAGAGCTGTCTCTGTCCTTTCACCACAGGTCAACTAATAGCTTCAATGTCTCAAAGAGATCCTGCAGATAGCCACATGGAATCCACGTAGCAGTGCTTATATGCAACCTCTCATATTTAACCTGACTACTGGAGTGCTGTGTCACACATCCTTGTCAGTGATGATCTTCAATCAGACTAGCAAAAGAGCCACAAGTTGAGGGGATTGTTGCATCGGACACCATCACAAGTCTGACCTCAAGAAAATCCCCAGACATTCGAGACTCAGCAATTTACAGTGTGTAGTGCACTACGTTACTAGCGTTCCTCACTGCACCTGACGAACCACAGTGTACCTAATGCTTCCAACCTTGTTCAACATTTGAGCATCACGATCCCGCAGAAAGACCAGACAGATACGGAAACCTGCCCCATCGTCGTGTTACGAGGCCCATCATCCTCCCTGCCATCCAAAAACAGATTGCACGGCCTGCTTTTCCAGGACTTGCGATTGTTCTCTCCTTCCATCATGGGATAACTGCTCTTCTAGACCGACTCTTGGGCAGGACAATGCCACGAGGAACCAGATGCACAGAAGATAGGACACACTCATCCTTATGGGAGGCGACCTTCTCATGTCATACTGTCAAACAACCCACCGAGTATTCAGCAAGGCACAGTCGGTAGCCACAAGCTGTGTCAGTTGCGGGTTAAAATTGCTGTAACTGATACTGACCCGGAAGCTAGACTTTGTGAAGGCAAACCACCAGCCATAGTGGCCGTTCATAACTTCAAAAAACAAGGAGAGTACTGTGTTTATGCAAAGAATCAGAGTTAATCTTTTCGTCTCTGCCCCAAAGTACTTGAAATGCCTCTGACTGCAGTCAATAGCCAGTAGAGGCCACCCACTGACTAAGCTGGCCATTGATGAGAGCATAATTTACATGAGCTTCAGTTTGTGGGTTGTGCAATAGTTACCTCTATAAGTACAGTGAACCTAGATGATATTTTATGAATAGTTTTGTTGACTGGGTGGTTGCAGGCTAAAGTGAGCTGCGCCCCCAGACTGTTCTATTTCAAGCGTAGGGCGACTGCCAACTTCCGGTCTCCCAGAACGTCGGTAGCCTTGTTCGTCGGTGTTATTGCACGAGGCCGTCGAGCCTCATGAGCAAGCCCCCTGCAGGAAGCTCGCTCATAGGAGAGCAAAATTTGACAAGGGACTGTGCTGTGAATGCCCAAAGGCCCGATATCCTTGGGGCTCTGATGCTCTTGGTCTTGCAATGTGACTTGGGCCATCGTCGTCGTCATCGTCGACCTCGTATATTAAAGGGTTGTCGTGTGCACACGTTGACCATCACATAGTCCACAAACTCAGCTCATCCAGTACAGAACCTAATGCTGATTGCCGAAGCAAGGCTCTGTTTGATGCCGCGTTTTCCTGCTCCCGCATACAACTGAAAGAAGAAGTGGGCACTTGACAACTGCTTTGAGCGTCAGCCGTACCGAATCAGACTTCACCCTGCCTTCACTCACTTCAACGCATCACACTCCAAGACATCAGGGTACCCCTCCAACTTTCACCTGCACATATTCTGTAAACTGAAAATTCAGTCAAGCAGCTCCTACCGCTCTTCAGCTTTTTGTTACTTCTTCAATTCCCTTTTCTGCACCTTGGCTTCTTGGTATCTTTCTCTCATAGCCATACCTTGGTCAACTTTGCCAACAGAAATCTCATCTTTTGCCCTTGCCTTTGTACAAAACCTTCAACCCTCCCCTCGCTACCACGTCACTGCGTCTATTTTCTCTTCTCTTCTCCATCGAAGACGGCTCATTGAGACGCAGATTGCCAAAGAGTCTGTTAAGGATGGAGGACATCGCCATCATCGGCATGGCCTGCCGCTTCCCCGGCAACGCGACCTCGCCGGAAAAGCTGTGGGAGACGATGGTCCAGAAGGAATCCGCGTGGTCTGAATTCCCCAAGGACCGTCTCAACATTGATGGGTACTATCATCCGAGTGGTGATCGTCAGGGCAGTGTAAGTCCTTCATCTCATCCGCCAACCCGGTCCATCGGCCTTCCGAGCTGACCTGCTGCCTCTAGATCTCGTTCCGAGGCGCCCACTTCCTCAAAGACGATATCGCAGCTTTCGACGCTTCTGTACGTGAAAGCGCCCTTTTGGTCTCATACCAAAGCCTCATCTGATCCAGAACTCTCTAGTTTTTCTCCGTCATGGCCGAGGACGCCAAGGCCATCGACCCTCAACAGCGATTCCTGCTAGAGGTATCCTACGAGGCACTTGAGAATGGTAAGTAAGGGTTCCCCGTTCTCTTGAGGAAACCATTTGTCCTGACCTGAGGTAGCCGGTCTTCGTATGGAAGACCTCAGAGGTAGTCCCACAGCCGTCTACGTCGGTTCCTTTGTGAAGGGTCAGTCTGCCCCGTGCTGTATTCCGATTACTCCTGCTGAGACGCGACAGACTACGAACAGATTTGCCTGCGCGATATGGACTGGCAGCCCCAGTATGCTGCCACAGGCACAGGCAACGCCATCATGTCCAACCGCGTATCCTATACGTACGACTTCAAGGGACCGAGCATGACGATCGACACCGGCTGCAGCGGAAGCCTCGTGGCAGTTCATCTAGCCGCTCAAGCCCTCAGGGCCGGCGACTGTTCCCTGGTGAGACATTCTGTTACGTTGTCCTTCCCTACCACTAACCTTTACAGGCTCTCGCTGCCGGAGCTGGCCTCATTTTGACGCCCAACACCATGATGCCCATGACGGCACTCAACTTCCTCAGTCCAGACGGCAAGTGCTTTGCCTTTGATGCCCGCGCCAACGGCTACGGTCGTGGAGAGGGCATCGGTTTCGTCGTTCTCAAGAAGCTGTCAGATGCGGTCCGAGACAACGACACCATCCGAGCTGTCATTCGTGGTACCCATGTGAACCAAGACGGCCTGACCACTGGTGAGCTCTCCTCATACAAAGCACACAGCCCACCGACACTAACGGTTTAACAAGGCATTACCCTTCCCAGCAAGGAAGCTCAGGTAGCCAATATACGCACTCTTTACGCCAAGCACGACTTGGACATGAAGCAGACGGCGTTCGTCGAGTGCCACGGCACGGGAACCCAGGCCGGCGACTTCCGAGAGCTGAAGGCCATCTCCGAGACACTCGCTGAGGGGAGGACGACGGAGAACCCCGTGTTTGTAGGTTCCGTCAAGACGAACATAGGCCACCTCGAGGGCGCAGCCGGAGTCGCAGGCCTGATCAAGGGCGTGCTCACCACCGAGAAGGGCCGGATCCCGCCAAACATCAACTTTGAGCTGGGGAACCCCGACATTGACTTCCAGAACTGGAAAGTAAAGGTACGTCATTGGAGATCTACAGGTTCGTGCGTACAAAGCTGACGTTGCTACCAGGTGCCTACGGACCTGACAAGGTGGCCATTTGATGGTCTTCGCAGAGTCAGCGTCAACTGCTTCGGCTTCGGAGGCACCAACGCACACGCCGTTCTCGACGACGCCGCTGCGTATCTTGCAGAGCGCGGCATCGAAGCCAATCACAACTCGGCCCCCGACAGCATCCACCCATGTCAGCCAGGTGCCGTCTATGAGGGCCATGGCCAGTTCTCGACCCCCAAGCTGTTCGTGTTCTCCTCAAACGAGCGCAAGGGTGTCTCTCGTCTGATGGAGACGCATCTCGGCCACATCACCGGCCTCACGGGCATGACCGAGACCGATGCTGACAACTACGCCTACACCCTGGGATGCCGTCGTTCGACCATGGAATGGAAAGGCTTCGCTGTAGCCAAATCTGTGGCGGATCTCGTCTCGAAACTACAATCGATCGACGAGACGAGCTTCCTCCGATCCGGCCGCGAGAGTAACCCAAGGCTCGGCTTCGTTTTCTGCGGTCAGGGGGCTCAATGGGCTCAGATGGGCCTCGAGCTCATGCGTTTCGATGCTTTCAGGAGCAGCATGACGACGGCCTCCAACCATCTCAAGACGCTCGGCAGCGGGTTCGACCTTGTCAAAGAGATTACGAAGGCCAAGGCGGAGTCGCACATTCAGGATCCCCAGATCTCGCAGCCGGCGACGACCGCGGTCCAGGTGGCGCTCGTCGACTTGCTGCGGGCTTGCAATATCACCCCCAGCAGCGTCGTCGGGCACTCCTCGGGGGAGATCGCGGCCGCGTACGCGTCGACTGCCATCACCCGCGAGGCGGCCTGGGCCCTGGCGTACTACCGTGGCCAGAGCGCTTCTCTTTTCCAGACCGTCGCCCCGTATCTCAAGGGTGCAATGTGCGCTGCCAGGATGACCAGCGCCGAGGCCCGCCAGTACATCGAGAGCCACGACAAGGACGGCGGCCTCCAGATCGCGTGTGTCAACAGCCCCAACTCGGTCACCATTTCGGGCAACCGTCGCGAGGTTCTACGGATGCGGGACGAGCTCAAGTCCCGCCGAGTTCTGTGCAAGGTCTTGGATGTCGACGTCGCGTACCACTCGAGGCACATGCAGCTTGTCGAGGGTAGCTACAAGAGCTGCATTCGAATGATTCTCCCAAACGACGCCACTGAGAACGTCCCCTTCTTCTCATCGGTCCAGGGAGAGATGCTCCAGCACAGCCTGCTTGACCCGTCGTACTGGGTGCAGAACCTGGTTTCTCCGGTCCAGTTCGTTGCCGCCGTCAAGTCCATGATGACTTCCGACAGTCGACCCGACATTCTGGTTGAGCTGAGCCCCCACGCAACCTTGGAATCGGCGCTCGCAGAGACCATCTCTGAGCTTGGTTCCGGGTCCCAGCCAATCTATCTGCCGCTCATCCGACGCGACAAGGACTCTGCGGTCACCACGCTCCAGACCATTGGCGAGATCTGGGCGCGAGGCCACCCGGTCGACATGCTCAAGGTCTGCTCCGAGTAAGCCGTCTTTTCTATTTAACTTCTCAACCGGGGCCTGGCTAACATTTGTTCAAGGGGCGCCAATGGACGGGGTTACAGGACGCTCGTCAACCTGCCGTCCTATCCCTGGAACCACACCAAGGCATTCTGGCACGAGTCCCACACGTGTACCGAGCATCGTTTCCGGAACTTCGGCCGCCAAGACTTGATCGGATCTCCTTCCCCGGACGCCACCACCTTTGAGCCCCGGTGGAGAGGGTTCTTGCGCATCTCCGAGAACCCCTGGATCCAAGACCACCGCGTCCAGAAGACCATCATCTACCCGGCGGCTGGCATGGTCACCATGGCCCTCGAGGCCGCGAGCCAGCTCGCGTGCGGCATGACGGACGTTCTGGGCTTCCACCTCACCGGCCTGCGGATCGAGAGGGCAATGATCATCCCGTCCTCGAACTACGGCCTCGAGTACTCGCTCAACTTGAAGCAGCTCACCGCCAAGGCAGGTGCAGATCCGGAATGGGAGTTTGCCATCTACTCCAAACCAGAGGATGGCCCTTGGATTCGACACGCAGACGGTAGCATCAAAATCCGAAGACAGACTGGAGCTCTACCGGCCACCAGCGAACACGCATACAGGTACGCCCAGATCCAAGGTCTCTGCGACAAGTCGCTCCCGCCTCGGCAACTTTACGAACTCCTGGACGTCGTCGGCCTCAATTACGGCCCGTGCTTCCAAAACGTGGTCTCCATCTCGACGCACGAGAACGCCTGCATCAGCAAGGTCCGCATCCCTGACACCAAGTCCAAGATGCCTGCCGGCTTCGAGTTCCCCCACGTCCTCCACCCCGCGACCCTGGACGCCATGTTCCAGACGCTCTTCGCCATCGACAGCAAGCCCATGGTTCCATCATCGATCGAGAGCATCTTTGTCTCTGCACAGATCCCCCACGGTGCCGGCCACGAGTTCTCAGGCTTTGCCACGGCCGAGAGACATGCCCTCCGCGACGCGGTGGGCTTCATCGTCATGGGATCCGACAAAGGCAACTGGGACACCCCTTCGGTTGTGGTTGATGGCTTGAAGTTCACTGCTCTGTCGACGCCATCGATCGAGGACGGCGGCTTTATCCCCAATCATCGAGCCCTCTGCTCCGAGGTCGTCTGGAGGGAGGACTATGCCAGAGCCGTGACCGAAGACTTCTACGACATGCTCTCGCTGATGGCTCACAAATACCCTTCCTTGTCGGTTCTCCAGTGTGGTGGCAGCATGCAACTTGCCCACACCATCTTGGACACCCTCTCAGAGGGCGCTTCCCCGACCCTGTCTCGATACACAGTTACCGAACCAGACAATCTCACTGCAGCTCAGAAGGCTTACGAGAAATCACCGGTAGTCACTCTGCTGGAACACCGCAACTGGCCAACTGTCAAAGGACACAATGCTCGATACAACCTTATCATCGTTGCCAGAGATGCGGGCATCAACCTTGGCGACGTCGGCGGCCTTCTGCAGCCCGAAGGAGTTATTCTCAGCGAGACCACGCCGCCAATGACCCCGACCAGCACCGACTCAATACTCACGGCCGAACTCGCATTCGACGATCCCACCGCTCTCCAGATGCTTTGTGACGCAGAGCCTGATAAGATCATTCACTGCGATACGTTGGACCAGCACTTTGAGGCCAGTGTCTTTGTCGACAAGCCCAAAGCTGCTTCGTCTCCTGACATTCTCATCATTATGCCGGACGCGTTTGGGTCTGCCGTGTCAGAACTCGCCAAGTCGCTAAGCGACCTCCTCCTGCAGAGGGACTTCAAAGTGAGCATAGGCACCCTGCACGCATGCGACCCGAAGGGCAAGGCTTGCATCGCTCTTATCGAGGTCTGCGATAGCTTCGTCTACGGATGGACAGAAGACCAGTTCCGGTCCTTTCACAGTCTTCAGGACGCGACCAGCAGCCTCTTATGGGTTACTCGAGGCGCGAACCGACGTCCCACGAACCCTCGCAACGCTCCGATCATCGCGCTGGCCCGGACGATCCTCTCCGAAGACCCGCAGAAGACCATTGTCACTCTCGACCTGGACGAGAGCACTTGCCTCGCCTCACGCGCCCTGCCTCGGACCGTCGAGTGGGTTCTGGATTCCATGCTGAGCGGATCCGCCGAGGCCGAGTTCGCGGAGGAGGGAGGGCAGCTATACATACCAAGACTGATGCCCCTGCAGAAGCTGAACACGATGATTGAGAGCAACTCGAACGTTGAGATTATTCGACAGCCCATCTTCGATCACCCCACAGTTCAGACCGAGTACGAAATGACAATCTCGCAGCCGGGAATCGACGATGACAACTTCCACTTTGTCGAACGTTCGCAGGCATCGCAGCTTGGCCCCTGTGAGATCGAGATCCAGACCCTTAGTGTCGCCCTGCACCCCAACGATCTGCAAACCGCCATGGGACGGACCTTGAGCGACAGGCTCGGTCTGGATGTCCTGGGTACCGTCAGAAGCATCGGCTCCCAGGTCAAAGACATCCGGCGAGGTGAGCAGGTCCTGGCTCTCGTCCCCGGCGCTTTCAAGACCGTCCACCGCGTCAACCAGGGCTTCGTCAAGCCCGCGCCGCCACCCGTCGGGTGGTGCCAGTACGCGCCTAGCGACCTCATCGCCGCGTACTACGCACTGCGCACCGTCGGCCGTCTCAAGGCGAGGAAGAAAGTGCTCATCCACGCCGGCGCCAGCTCGTACGGCCAAGCCGCCATTCGTGTGGCGGCCGTCCTCGGCGCCGAGGTTTTTGCGACGGTTATGGGCGAGAACTCAAAGGCCCAGCATGCGACTCTGGTCAATGCCCACCGGCTTCCAGAGGACCACATCTTCGATGCCACCGGAGAGTCCTTCGTCGCCGATGTCTCGAGATTCGGAAAGGTTGACATCCTCTACAACCCCACCCAAGAGCACACTGCCGCGAGTTTCAAGTGTGTCAAGCCATGTAGGTTGTTTCCTGTTGCTTCATTCTTTCATGCAGCGCTGACATTTCCAGCCGGCTGCGTCGTCCAGCTCGCCGACAGCACTGGAAGAGCAAGCAGCGTCCCCGTCTCCGCAGCGGCATACGTCAAGCTCGACCTCGGCCTCCTCGTGGAAGAGGACCCAGACCTCGTCAAGGACCTGTTCATCATGGTGGACCAATTCGCCTTCGACTACATGTGCGCGGACTCCAGTCTCCGGTTCGAACCGGTTCATCGGTTCCCCATGTCGACACTCGAGGACGCATTCAAGCAGATCGAGCGTGATCCGTACCACGGCCTGACGACCGTGGAGGCGAACCAGGACACACTCGTACGCGTGGCCCGGGCGGTGCGTACCAAACCCCTTGCCGACGTTGTCGACCCCGAGGGAACGTACGTCCTCGCTGGTGGCCTAGGCGGTCTGGGAAGGAGCATCGCGAAGCTTCTCGCCGACAAAGGCGCCAAGAAGTTGGTGTTTCTGTCGCGGTCTGGCGGTGATGCTGAGGCCGACACCTTTTTCGAGAGCCTGTGTGGTGTCGACGCCAAGGCGATCGCGGTGGACATCACCAACCGAAAGGCGCTCGAGGCCCTTGTTCCTGGTCTGGGCAAGGTCTCGGGCGTTGTCCAATGTGCTGCTGTCATCAAGGTAGGTCTTGGTCCCATTGTCCGCGAAACTTGTAGACGATGCTGACGAAACATGCAGGATGCTCTGTTCGAGAAGATGTCGCACGCCGACTGGGTTGCCGCCTTCGGCCCCAAGGCCGTGGGCGCCATCAACCTTGCTGAGGTGTTCGGACGCGGACCGTCCTCCGCCACCGGCGACCTGGCCGGCTCTTCCGACCCCTGCGTCCCTTGGTTCCTCTTCTTGTCGAGTGCTTCGGGCATAATTGGCAACCGAGGCCAGGCCAACTATGCCGCGGCCAACGCCGTCCAGGACGTCCTGGCGCGGTCCCTGCCCCGGGCTGTCTCCCTTGACCTCGGCCCCGTTCTCGAGGCAGGCATGCTCGTCGAGGACGAGGAGACGCTCAGCAAGCTTCGGGGCGCCGGGTTCTACGGGATTCGCCACCGGGACTTTATCACGATGGTCGAGCGGGCCATCACGGGCGAGCTCGCCCCGGGCGTCGCCACGCCAGCCCAAATCGTCTCAGGAGTCGGCACCGGCGGCCTGATCCGCCAAAACAACCCTGGCGACCCCTTCTGGTCGCGGTCGGCCATGTACTCGTACATGAATACGGTGGACTTACCCGTCGCCTGCCCCGAGGAAGCTTCCGGCGGTAGCGGCGTACCAAGCGAGGCGGACGTCAAGAGGATGCTCGCTGCGTGCTCGGGTACGAAGGCGGCAGCGGCGGTGGTCTGCGCGGGCCTGGTGCAGCTGATGGCCAAAGTGATGACGCTCCTGCCGGAGGAGATTGATCCAGAGCGGGCGCCGAGCGCGTACGGCGTCGACTCCCTTGTAGCTGTTGGCGTTCGGAACTAGATCTTCCGCAACGCCGCGGGCGTCGACGTCTCCGTCTTCGAGATCCTGGGGGAGACATCTATTCGTGGGCTGGCTGACGTGGTCGCCAGCAGAGGTAAATGGTAAAGGGTCAAGGCGCGGATGTGCATGGGTGCGTGATAGAGAGAGAGAGAGTGTGTGTGCGAGATGAGGGAAACCTTCAAGGTGACGGGGAGCGGAATGACAGCAGCGAAAGACGAGTTATAGCAGGCGGGAAAGGATAGAAGAGAGATGGTTAGTCTGCGACCGGTCGGCTGTTTATGTTTGACTTATAATTCATTGCGTTAGACATTTCATGCGGGTCTTTGCCGTATTGTAGCTGCAATGGTGCTGGGTGTCCTGTGGTAGTACGAGTGAGTAGCTGAGGCAGCCCCTGTTTGCGTGTGCTTTCTGGACGGTCACATTTTCAATCTCCCCTTTGGCAGCAAAGGTGCTCCACGAAAAGGCGACGGGGGAAGCAGAGAGTGGCGGTACATCATAGCGGTGGAAGGTCACAGTCCATAGCCGAGAACACTCGTTGATGTCATCTCTAGCCCTTGTTTCTTTTCCCCGTTTGTTATTGCGTGTCTAACCCCTATCTTAGACTTGGGATTGCAGCGCGGCATCAATACCGACTCTGGCACCAAAATATAAATGAAGCATGCGTGCGGCCTTTGAGTGAGTGCCAAGTTCTAATAGAATTATGTATGCGCTTACCTTAGCAACTATTAGGGATCCTTCCTTCCAGCCTTCCGACCATGCTGCTTGGTCCAAGAGTCATAGTTGACAGTCCCGCGGTGGTGCTGCATAACTTCTTCTAAGGTCTTAAAACACTTGGCGTAAAAGTCCAACGCATTGTTCTGAGCCATATTGGTAGGTATGAGCAGTTGCTCATTAGGTTCCATCAACGAAATATACGATAGGCGTAAGGCATTGTGTTTGTCTTCGCCGGGCTCTAGTTGGGACGCGACATAATTCTGGATATCATTTTCTTGGGAGTCCCATAGCTCGATACGTTTTGCCCCGTCGCGGGTTGGCAGCCATTTTGGAATCCACACTTTGGGCGTCGCATCCAGTCTTCCTTCATCCGCCTCGACGTAGCACTGCCTTTTGACTCGTTGGCTTGGAAGATCTTCTTCATCAAGGATGCTTGTGTGACTTACCAGTTATCTGAGGTGGAATGCCACGCGTCTAGTCTGCCAGAAAGATAAACGCCCAGCCCAGTTTGTGCCCCTCCACGAAACTCGGCCAAGACGTCGTAGCTTGGATCCCGGAAGATTCTCTTCATTCGGTTGATGATAGCGGCCTCTCGCTGAAGAGGGCCAAAGTTAGCCACCAATCAAACTACGTGCAAAGTTTCATCCCAGAGATCTCCATACCTCATCCACTACTCGATAGCCAATCAGGACATGAGCTGCGTCGACATGGTTTGCGAGAGTGAGCGCCACTAACAGGGCATGCGTCAGAAGGCCGTGAAACATGATGTTCGTGTCTGTACCATCTGCTTTGACTGGAGGTGCAGGCACTTGGACAAGGTGAACGGTTGGGATTCGAGTAGGAAGCGAGGATTATGTATGGCCGCTGAATGGATTCATCTTAATAAATCAAATGATTCCCAGGTTCGCTCAGAAGGTAAGACGGACTAATTAGTATACAAAATACCTATAACATAGCTCATAGTCGAAATCCAACTCTATTTTAAGAGTAAACACCCCGGCTCCATCCGCACTATCCACATATACCTAGTTTATTTTAAATTGCCGTTATACTTCCCAACGTAGAGAAACTACACACCTATATCTCGGCCGGAAATGCCGTACAATATCAGGCGCCATGCACTGCAAACACCATTTTCATGATGCATAGGTACAACAGAGATGATGGGCAAATACAGGACGCTACTTTGCTGGATAAACCCCACCACACTTCGCTACATTTGATATAATACCCACACTTTGACATAGGGCCTCTACATAGTCACTCTTTTAGAGGTCAGTGTAACACGCAGGATCCAACAAGTCAAGGCAGGAGAGCCTCTAGTCAGTAACACGAAGCAATAGGCTCGGCTGCGACCCGGAGCTGGCGGCAAGTATCCGGGTCTACCAGACATTTTTGGTGAGCTCCAATTCCAAGCTGGGCGGCCTGAAGTGCAATATGAGCTGCGAAACAAAGAGTATGAGTCAATCTTAGACAAGGTGCCGTCTCCTAGTTCTAGGCACAGAGGGCAGAAGAAGCATCGTTGGGCCGGGGAGGAATGAGGACTCGGAAGCCTGGCGAGACGAGGTTTCATCGGGTACATTGAGTCCTCGCTGTCTTGATGCGGTTGAGACGTTGGGCAACAAGGGAAAAGAAGGACTGAGGGACAAGCAGGCGGAGCGGAGGGAGCACGATGACGGCGACACACCGAGAAACGAAACGACAACCAACGCATGGGATGGGATTCTCAGAATGCGCCGGACGGCTGGAATGCGAAAGGCAGCTTCGCTAAGCCAGGAACGGTCAAGCGCCCAGGCACTGGGCCTGGAGCCTGGCCGGCGGGGCATACCTACTGCAGGTACCTAGGTACCTACCTAGTACACCAGATAATAAGTATCTACCCATCTAGGTAAGTACCTCCCTTAGTATAGGTAGCTAGCTACCTTCTTTGTACTTCGTATCCGTGCATATTAACTAGAAAATTTGGGTCAACAGTTACCACAGTACCGGGTAGGTCGGTAGAGTAGAGTGCACGCTACAATTAACGCGTCGCGCACGCAACGCTCCCTTCTGCGATAAGATAAGCAAGCGCAACAGACAGCAATTAATTTAATTAACTACGCATGTTGCCTTGCCACTCACTGCGTCTGGTACTACCACCTCCACGGCACCGTTTATTGAAGATGATGGTGTAGAACTAGTCGGTTTGCCGACCGAAACCACAATCTTTCATTCCACCGGCCCGATTAACCCTGCGGCATCGCCCTCCCTTTCGCCCCGACAAGCGATCGAACCATCGGGGGCCTCTCCTCGCCTTTCATCTCGACCTTTTCGCCGCTTTGAAGACATCTATCTCCCTCTTTCCATCTACATACAACTCAACCCGGCCCGGCCACGATTCTCAGCCCGGCGCAGCACAACGCAGCACAACGCAGCGCAGCGATACCGAGGCACTTACTTGCTTCCACTCGGCCGAGGCTCCCATATCCAACAGCCTGCTGCTACAGCGTAACCTAAATACCCCTCCTCCCCCAACGACCAACACATGTTGCAGCAACGCGCCACCTTCGACTGCAGCTCGCCTCGTTTGGCAACGTGAACACCAAGGGGCACACACCGCACCAATACCATACCCTAGCCACCGCCGCACCGCAGCCGCATCTCGCCCACCCGACAACATGGACGACGACCCAGCCAGTACCCACGCCCGCGATAAGGAGGCTCTCAAGACCCTCGCCGACGAACTGCTCGAGCTGGAAGGTGACCGAGACCTCAAGCGCGTCATCCTCGAGTCTTACGGGACCGCCCCCAACCCAGAAACCTACGAATACGACAGGAGGGACGCCGTGCGCAACCTTGAGGCCGTTACCAAGGAGATCGACGACAAGAAGCGTGAGAAGCGTCATCTGGAGCAGCGAATCCAGGCAGCCAAGAGCGCCCAACGTCAAGCTGCCAGAGACGCTGCGTCCGGTGAAGACGGCAACATGTGGGAGGCACGGAACCGCTGGGGAACAGGTACGTGCTTTTGGGGTTTCCCCTTCTTTCTTTCTCCTGGTGCGATGGGATGCTCCGGATGCCGCCGGATGATGTGATGCGCCTGGCTTCGGCTTCGTCCTGGGACTCTTCAAGTGAAGCAGCTTGACATACAACAGTCGAGCGACTGATGTGTCTGAAAGATAAAGTCATCTGCTTCGATTCGCTCGACCCGGAGCTACCTACGCTACGCTCTGTACAACATCGCATCACTTGTGTTGCGATTCCCCGCCAAGGCCGGCATTGATCTGGCTGGGCTTACCTCGATTCCTGCAACTCTCATCTAGAGCTGTTGCCCCCTCTCCCCGACAGACTGGCTCAGGCAATATCGGCCATTTCGCTCCATGTTTGGAGCTTCGCCGCTGAGATTCCGGCCAGGCTGCTGCCTCTTGGTTGCCGTGCCTGCCATACCGCACTCTCCTTGCTGCTTCCTGCCTTGCCTGCCTACCTTACCTACCTGGTTTTCATCTGCCCTCCCAAGCGAGAGGAGTTTCTGCCTTCGACCTGGCCGTTCATCCATCTCTCTCTTTTTCTTATAACCTCGCCAAATCCAACTTCCCAGACCTCGTCCCGGTCTCCTCATCCAGCACCGATTTCACTTGTACTTTCTCATCCACCCTTTCCATCACGATCCCAGCACTCCTTGGGACTGCCCGTCCGACCTCTGTTTCTTCCGGATCATGATCAGACAACCCTGTACCTTTCGCATTTGCCTAATAATTTGATCATATCCGACGATTGACCGCACTTCGACGCCATCTCATGCATGATCTATCGCTGACTCTGCCCAGCTACGGTCCCATACAGGACATCATCAGGCTCTCAGAACTCTGATTTCTCACAAGGCGCCTCGCGCATGTCCAGCATCATGGCCGACTCGAGACAGCCCCATTATGGCTCGTCTACCTCGGCGCACAATCATCGAGGGGCACCGGTCTTCGGCCAGTCCAGTCGAGCGCTCCCCTCCACCAACCACAAGAGACCTTTCGGAACTGCTTCCGACTCTCTCGGTCACTCCAGTCCCGGCCGAAGCAAGTCCCAGCGCACTCTTGACGTCTCCGGTGATGTTATTGACCTCACTGGGTAAGTGGAATCTTTACACCAGTCCTTGGACTCCGACTCTGGGCGGTCGCTGTTGGCTCGGGCATTGCCGATTCTTCGGGACTAACAGTCACCGCAGGGACGATGATGACATCACCACATCTGTCTCACGCTCGAGGCAGAGAGAGGCGATGGCACGAGGCAATAGAGCTGCTTCTATGGCGCGCCAATCCATGTCATACGGCTCTAGACCTAACTCGATGGCCCCTCAGCCGGCCGTCAATGGCTCTCTTGGTTTTGGGGTCTCCAGGGGAACCTGGGACTTCGGTGACCTTCGAAGCCAATCAAACTCTCCGATGTCGAGTATGCCTTCGACCCCGGGCGCTGACTTCATCCCGAGGATGCCCGGATCATTCGTCGATGATGACCTTCCCTTCGCCTCCTTCATGCCCGCCACCCAGGTGCATAGCTCCAGTATGTACTCCAATGCGTACTATCCCACCAACCGATCCTCTCTCAGCACCGCCGATGTGATCAACAGGACCAACAACTTTAACTTCATGGACCTCACGGATGGGTTTGGAAATCCCCTGGATGCTCGAGTTGCCTCAATCATGCAGGATATCAACGACGATCCTCGTAAGTCGAGGGAGGAGGTTGAGGCACTCCTGCGCAATGTGCACGCCGGCATGGAAATTCCAGAGGAAGATCGCGATGGAACGCCCGATGCAATGAAGTATCCCCTCTATGCTCACCAGAGGGTGGCCTTGACCTGGATGAAGCGTCAGGAACAAGGCACCAATAAGGGCGGCATTCTGGCCGACGATATGGGGCTGGGAAAGACAATCTCCGTCTTGTCCCTGATTGTATCAAACAAGTCCACCACACCTGGACGCAAGGTGGGTCCATAGGCCCGAAGGCTTACTTTTTGTGCTAACCCGCTCCCCAGACAACATTGATCGTGGCGCCCCTTTCGCTGATTCGACAGTGGGAGGACGAGATCAAGAAGAAGATAAAGGCAGAACACAGTTTGTCGGTCTTCGTTTACCACAACGCCAAGATAAAGGCTCAAGAGCTGATGAAGTACGACGTCGTCCTGACAACGTACGGAACACTCGTTTCCGACCGAAAGAAGCTGTTGTCCTACAAGAAGAACTTGGGTGCGCGTCCCATGGCCTCCAAGACAGACCCGATGCTAGCTAGTTTGGTCTCTCTCTTCCATCCCGACTACTCACTGTTCTACCGTGTCGTTCTCGATGAGAGCCAGCAAATCAAGAATCACAAAGCACAGGCGGCCTTGGCCGCCGCCGATCTGATGAGCCAGTATCGTTGGTGCCTTTCCGGAACCCCGATGATGAATGGCGTCGACGAGCTCTATTCGCTCTACAGATATCTGAAGATCAAGCCCTACAGCCAGTGGGCCAACTTCCGCAGCGCTTTCGGCGTGCTCTTCGGCAAGAGGGGAGACCCGCAGGCTCAGGCAATGAGAAATCTGCAGGTCCTTCTCAAGGCGACGTTATTGCGCCGCACCAAAACATCTCAGATTGACGGCAAGCCCATCTTGCAGCTCCCCGAGAAGACGGAAGAGGTGGTGTACGCAGAACTGGACGAGGACGAGCGCAAGTTCTACACGGATCTGGAGACCCAGTCGCAGGTTCAGATCAACAAGTACCTCCGGAAGGGCACTCTCGGCAAACATTACTCCCATGTTTTGGTGTTGCTGCTCCGCCTGCGCCAGACCTGCTGTCACCCGCACTTGTTGCTGGAGGCGGACGAGGCCGTCACCGAAGTGGACGACAACATGCTCGAGCGCGTCAAGACGCTGTCCTTGACCGTCGTTCAGCGGCTCACCGAGAAGTCCCGCGCGCTCGAGAATACCGACACTATCAACCAAGGCTTCGAGTGCCCCATTTGTTACGACATGATGCCCGATCCAACCATCCCGCTTCCTTGTGGCCATGAACTGTGCGCCGGGTGTCTGAAGCAGCACGTCGACAACGCCAGGCGCGAAAACATTAGAAATGGCGAAGACGATGGCGAGGTCAAGTGTGCTGTCTGCAGGGGCCCATTAAACCCGGCCAACGTCATCACCTATGCCGCCTTCAAGAAGGTTCACATACCGGAAGAGGCCAGCGGAAGCTCCGAGGACGAAGAGTCGGACGGATCCGTGTGGAGCAGTGATGGCGAGGAGGACGAGGAAGACGATGTCGAAGAAGACGCAGACGATGCCGATAAGGACGGTAATCTCAAGGGTTTCGTCGTCCCAGATGCCTACCGTTCTATTAGCGATGACGAGGGCGAATCGTCTGCTCCGGAGACGAAGCCCATGACGCCCAAGAAGAAGCAAAAGAAGAAGGGAAAGACGAAGGCGACCATCTCCCCAAGTAAGGAGTCCAAGAAGAGGCTGAAGAAGATCAAGGGATCCATGTTACAGTCCCTCCGAAAAGACGCCAAGAAGAACGCTACGGCCTGGAGAGACTACACCAAGTACCTCAGCCACCATTGGCTCGCCTCGTCAAAGACACGAGCCTGCATGGATCTTCTCCGCAAGATCCAGGAAACTGGCGAGAAGACCATCATCTTCTCCCAGTGGACCATGCTTCTGGATCTTTTGCAGGTCGCAATCAAAAAGGAGGGTCTCGGTATCAAGCACTGTCGGTACACTGGAGAAATGTCCATGGCGCAACGGGACGACACTGCCTTCAACTTCTCGACGGACCCGGATATGAAGGTCATGATGGTGTCTCTGCGCGCCGGAAACGCTGGCCTCAACCTCGTCTCGGCCTCGCGCGTCATCATCATGGATCCTTTCTGGAACCCATATATTGAGATGCAAGCCGTGGACCGAGCTCACCGCATTGGCCAGCAGAAGCCGGTGAAGGTGTACCGCATCCTGACCCAGGAGACGGTGGAAGACCGCATTATTCAGCTTCAGGAGAAGAAGAGGACAACGGTCGATGCTGCTTTGGACGAGCGCGAGGGAGCCAAACTGGCTGGTCTTAGCTTGACGGAGCTCCGGTTCTTGTTCAACCTCTGAGCGATGTTCCAATCACAATCTTTTCAATTCGATACCCCGCCACGGTGTTTCTTTTTGTTCACCAAGCACACTACGATTTATGACAATCTGGGTCTGGTCTCTCCGACTCTTGGCACCGGATCTTTTCAGTCTCGGGAAATGGGAGGCACTATGTTTTATGAAAGAGTACTGGGAAAAGGTACTTGGGCTTGCTCAGGATTAGCTTTTTGATTCATTTGCATCGCTAGATGGACCAAAGATGTCGGGAAGCGGAAAATCACACGATACACAAGGCGGCTTCACTGTTGCAGCGGGAGGGATGCTAAAGAGTGTATGCCGATCATGCTCTCTTCCATGTCAATCCCGCCGTTGCTCTTTTTTTTTATTTTTTATCTTCTTCATCATGAAAACACAGTTGTAGCGTCCAAAGTTCAGGGTCAGGGTCAGTATTCGGGTTTGGAAATGCCTTGCAAGTGCATGTGGGCTTCGCAGCACGCGAGAGTCGTTCACGGATAACTCGATAGTGGCTAGATTCAGTAGAGACCATCAAACCAACTTGCTTGCCTCACCAAGAACGTTGTTTTTATGCCTGCTTTGCGTTGCAATCACTCGCCCCGGACGTGTGCGTAGTCTCCGCCGCCCAAAACACCCACCGACTTTTGGTGACGGGAAGGCGGAAACCAGCAACAGGGAGGAGGTGGGCGGTACCGGGGTCATATCACAAAGTTCACCTGGGGCCTCGGAAGCGCCACACGGGCCCTCTTGCGTGCTGTCAAAACTCGCCAGCAAATGTGCTCTTATTCTTGTTTTATCCTGTTTCATTATTTCTCTTTTTCTTTTTGTCCAACGAATGAATCCATTTGCCTTTTTTTTTTTTTTTTTGCTGGGTATCACAGCCCGGAGAGACGAAAGGTGGGCGTTTCGATGACCCGTGAGGTGCTACCTTGCTTCACGCGGGACGCCGGAGGTGAAAAGGGTCCGAAGCACGCCCCGGAGAATCACACCAAGAAAGCCCCGTCGCGGGCCGTATATGCGGGTGGTCAGGCCAGACCATGCGCGTGAGGGAGGTGGGATCAGAGACGGGGCCCCGTGGCCTTTCGAATGGGGGGGGGGGAGGAAGCTGCTCAGCTTGCACTAACTGACATCAGACGGATGCCGAGGCGGGAAACCTCCCCCCGGCTGGCTCGATGATTGTGTAACTTTTTGGTGAGGTCCGTTTTTCTTCCCCCTCTTCTAGTCAGACCAGTCCGCCCATGGAAGGCTCTGTGGTCGTCGGAGGGGGCGGCGGCCCGACCATCCTTTCTGGGACGGGGCAGGTGGGTGTACGCCGGCGAGGAAAGGGGGGTGCCTATAAGCAGGCACGGGATGCAAGGGTCGCTGACTGGTTCTACGCCGATGCTTCTTCTGCAAGCCGTCGCCATTTCATGATCTCCTAGATATCCTTGGACTGGACGACGGCGGCAACGATTTCGCCGACGTGCGGCTGAGTGGCCGACTTGCCGGCGCGCTCGCCAACGGCCGGCCATGCCCAACGCTTGACGAGCGGCTTGTCACCCGCGCGCCACGCGGCGCCGATCTGGAGCGTTAGGCGGCCCTCGGGGTCGTTGTTAAGGACGTCGAAGCGGATCTCGCGCGTCTCCGTCTCCATGTCGCGGATGGCAGTGCCGCGGACGGATTTGCTCCATTCCCCGTGGGCGGGTTCGGAAGCCTGGGCAGGGGTGGCGGGGACGAAGGACATGGCAAAGTCGGCGAGGGCGTGCGCTGCGGCGCTGGCGAGGTAGTGCTGAACGGAGGAGAAGTCGGGGTAAGGGTCGCGGGAGGGGGGGTAGGACGCCTGGAGGGAGCTCGGGGCGGGTTCGGCGCTCGTGGGCTCGGGGAGGCTGGGGAGGAGTTGGAGCTGGAACTGCGTCGTCGTCAGGGGGAGGAGGAAGGTGCGGCCGCGGATCTGGAGGCGCGCTGTCGGGGTGAGGGTCAGCTCGACTTGGAAGTCGGCCGGTGAGGTGAGCATGTTGGTGAGCGCCTGCGAGGCGTTGGGACGGTTGGAGGCGCCGCCCGAGGTGTTCTTCAGGTCGGCCGTCGGGAACGGCGGGGTGCTCAGGATGAAGGAGGCCGCGTGGACGCCGGCACGTCGCAGGACGCGAGTGAGATCGCCGGCGAAGGTGGTGACCTGTTCCACGGAGCGGTCGTATAGTATTTTGGCGACGATGGGCCTGAGCAGGTGGTACTGGCTTTGTGTCTGATTGCGTCGCTGGTGGGGAGGGGTTGGCCGTAAGCGCTGCAGCTCGTTCAGACGATGGGCATGGCTGAGGAGGATATGGAGACCGAGGTGTGCCGCTTCCGCGAGCACGTTGTCGTCGGTAGATGCGCTCACGGTGGGGGCCCCGTCGTCGAGCGTCTCAAGCTCGAGGGTAAGGCTTGGACCCGAAACTGGATTAAAGGTGATGGAGTCGTTGTTTGCGCGTACTCCGTACGAGGCCAGAGAATGCGCTTCACGGTGCAGCTCATGCCAGAGCTCTTGCGCGAAGATGGTGTTTCGTGCCTCGAGAACACGATCCGGCAGATGAGCCGAATCCGGCACGGAAGATCCGATGGCCAGACGGCCGGTGGTCTCGCCCGATCGGCTCACAGTGACGGAGAGGCGTTGGGAACCGGCCCCGACTCTGCCATGCTGCAACAACGCCGTGCCGTCGTCCCCGCGTCTCAGGGGTGCGAGGCTGCTATTCCTGAACTCGGGTGAGGCTGGGAGGGTCAGAGATGCCGATCTACTTGCAAAAGGGGGTGGGCACCAACCTTCCGAGAAGCCGAATCTCACACCAAGGGTATGGCGTTCGGCCGGCAACCGGCACATGGACCAGCCAGCCTGATGCACGGCCAGCATTTGGTCCCAGTACTTGGCCTCACGCTCCACCTCCTTGCTCAGGTGGCTCGCCGCCTTGTCGGCCGACTCCTTTGTCGTCTGGATATCCAGCAAGGCCCAGCCCAGAGACACGTCGCGGTTGTCCTTGGCGCGCTCGACGTCTCTTTGCTTCTGCTCTTCGTTGTCTTCGCGCTTGGCGATGCCGAGGGTGCCGATGCCGGTCCAGTCGCGCAAGGCTTGGGAGAGGGTGACGCCGGCCTGGGCGGGGCTTTCTTTCGAGAGTAGCAAGGAGATGAAGTCGAGGGTCATGAGGGCGGCGTTTTGCGCAACACTAGCATCGCATCGTCAGTGGTCAGTCCATCATGAGGTGGAATGGCCGATAAACCGACTCGATGTTCCTCAGCACCTCCATGCGCGCGGCGCCGGCATCCGGTGGCTCCTCGTCGTCGGGGTTTCCATCGCTCATGGCGGTGTCTTCGTCCTTGACCTCTGCGTCGCCATTTTTCTGGTTCTCGACCTCCTCTCTAAGACTCTCCTCAGTGACGTTGCGGAAGCCGCGTTCCGACTGTACGCGGGCGATGAACTCGCCGAGGCTCTTGGGTTTGCGACCGCCTGTCGGGACGGGGTGGAGGGAGGAGAAGGGCATCGAGCTGCCGGAGGTCATGGCGGGCGATTTCTCGCTCGGGCTATCAAATACGGCCAGGCTGCCTCGGTTGCTTTTGGGAGGGTCGGAGGTTCAGGAGGATTGCCGTGTGTAGAGCGGCAGCAGACACGCCCTTGAGAGAACTGATGCTGCGTCGCGAAAAGTACCTAGTGAGGCAGGCAGGCTATTACTACCTACTCTACTACCACTGAGCAAGCTGGAGGTGAATGAGAGAAGGAGCTATGGATTGGCTGGAGCGGCGGCCGGCACGATGCAAGCTCCACTGCATAAGCAATTAACCAATCACGATGCGGGCTTGCTCGGTCAGAATTGGAGCACACCACACCGAGGGAGGTGTGCATGGCGGTGACCTTGACGACATAAGGTAACACGACTCGAAGGGGAACCGAGTGATAGTCTACTCTCGATAGCTCGCCAGTGAGAGGCGCAAACAGGAATAGAAACCTGAGCCGTACGGGCCTCGATACATGATGCGCTAGATGACATTCGAGTCACTGTTGGGCAATTAACAAACGGCGATGGCACATGCAATGTATCGTTGGAACCGCCTAAAGAGAGGGCGGACCGTAGCAGCACGTGCGTCGGTGGCATGTTCATATCATATCATGATAGCGGGCTGGGGCACTTTGAAAGAGAAGATGTGCCGGATAGATGACTTGTGACTCGATGTCAGATTGAGGTCCATTTACCTAGGTACACTACTATGTAGTTTACCGTCGCCAGGACTTCGGAGGGACATCCCTGAACCCCTGTGAGAGGCATCAGTGGTCCTCGACCGTCTCTCACGAGTCACTAAGCTTTGGTCGCTGGAGGTGAAGCCAAATGAGTGAGGGATATGTGGGATGAAGCCGGGCTGGGCTGGGTTGGGCGTGGTAACCGAGGTGGGTTCTGGGTGGAAGCAGCCCAGAATAAGCCCGAGATGGAAGAGGCCGAACGGAACGGACTGGAACCTTCGTGCCTGTATTGTCTAAATAAACCCCTCACCGGTGTGTTTTTCTCTCGCTGTTCCCCCCCCTCCTTTCCTGAGTGGCCAGACGACAGGTGACGAACTATTTCCCTCACCAACGCTCTTGGCTCGCGAGTGACAGGCTGCAAGGGCCATCTCTACGAAGTAATGAATGGGGTGGGTGTTGTTGGGTTGGAGATGCTTCTGCAACACGTCACACCACGGACAGTCTCGCATATGCGTTCGCATCGCACGCAGCCTGGTTGAAGACAACCAAAACCCACTCACTCCTAGTTTATTTAGTACTGTAGTCCGTCCGACTGACTGTGCGGAGTAATCGACTGGTTGGCCAGTCAGGCCGTCGCATTGGACCTCATTCGGCAACGTGAATGGTTTCCCAATAGACTCCCTGCGACGCGCCGGGCCCTGCTCTGTCTGTGACGACGCTCGACGGCCGTTACGGCCCTTTTTTATTATTTTTATTTTTACAAGTGTTTTGCTGGGCTTGGCCGGAGCTCCCCCGCGCCACGATAAGAGCGATAAGAGCTCCCATCCCACCAAGTCCACTGTCACTCAACCCACGTCACACTCTGTTGAGGGGTCCGGCAGGTGGTGAGGTGCCCTTTTTTTTATTTTTTTATCCTGCTATTCCCCCCCCC
>MU843683.1:0-54005 GCA_030867255.1 Colletotrichum somersetense | reverse complement strand
CCCCCCCCCCCCCCCCCCCCCCCCCGCGAGCGCGAACCAGGTACCACCAGGTCGGCGGAACCTAGTGTCCAGGGCCAGGCACACCGTCATACGAACGTCTGTCGTGTTTTGGGGAGAGGGAGAGGGGGTGGGAGGTGGTTTCGAGAGAGATGCTGGTCGCTGGTCTCCGGGTTTTCTTCTGCGCGCGTGACCTCGGACTTTCAAAGGGGCGGGGGGAGCATCTTATTACTATGACTAACACGCCGCGATGCACTGGTCATGAGAAACTAGACGGCGTCGCAAAGGGGGGGCCTGTCTGGCGGCACGTGGGCTGGGGCATCGTGCCATGTATCCGTAGGGGGAGGGGTGGTAAGGGCATGGATGGATGGATGCAGACATTTCTCAGCTACTATGTACGTAGTGTGTATGTAATGACTACTACGACAGGGTGGTGGTTGCGGTCAGCGTTTGGGACGGGGCATCTCGTGTGAGGTCTCGCAAACCGGCCGTCCTCTGGTCGTCCTGTTTGGTCTCGGTTAGACATTTGCTCTGTCCGAGGGCAGCAGGGCAAGCGGGACAAGAACTGCAAAGTGCATCCATCCAGTTGGCGTTGCCTTCTATTTACATTTTTGCAGTCTGTTTGCCATGCCCCAGTTGAATAAGTCAAGTACATGCGATTAGTATTGGAATGTGGAGACATATAGAGGCTATAGAGAAGCTAACATAAACTATCATGTAGTACATCGTACACCCGAAACCGACAGGGTGGCACGAGGCGGCTGGCCTCGGCCCATCACAAATTTTTTTTTCTCTCTGTTTTTTTCTTCACTCCAGTTTTGACTAAAATTTTCATTTAGTCTAGTTTTTATTTATTTATTAGCTTTCCCCCCTCCACTTCCCCCCATTTGATTTTTCAGGGTGGATAATCTGGGGCAACAACACGCGGCCCGCCCGAGTGCATGTTCGTCGTCGTCGTCGTCGTCGACCCCGAACCCACCCAACCGGAGATCCGGCAAGGGTATCGGGGAGGGGGGGGGGCACTAAGACCCTCTCTCTTTTTCTCTCTCGCGTCCACTCGTACCTTTTTGTTCGACGATGAGACGTCTCTCTTCCGTGCCTCACCTGCACTCTCGGGCCTTGTCATCGAAAGCCTTCCTATATGCGGCTTGGAGGAGGGGGGGAGAAAGAAAGCTCGGAGGGCCATGCCATGCCATGCCATGCCGTCTCTGGACGACCATTTGGGTATCCATGCCGGAGAACAACAGGTCGACCCGGCTCACCCAGCTCGGAAGGCCGACTTACCGCCCCAGACCCGAAAAATCGCCTACCTGCCTGCCTGCCTGCCTGCCTGGACGCGTCTCATCTACACTGCGCTGCGCTACGCACAGGCCCGGCTCGCGCGGTGAAGAGATGAGGTCAGACGACCGCCTGGGTCCCGTGGTCCGTGGTCCCTCGGCCCAGGCGGGTTGGATGCCAAGCATGCCATCCATCGCCTCGACTTCGTCCTCTCTCTCTCTCTCTCCCCCCCAGCGTTGCTCGTCCGACGTCGTTCCAGCGATGGATGCCCTCCCGACATTCCAGCGATGCTCGCCCGACAGACGCTCCACCGTTCGGGTAATGCGGCTCTGTGGTAAGTAAGGCAAGTACAGGTAGGTAGATGTATTTTGCATCTCGCCCACGGCACCGCGGCCAGAGCGAGGCGAGCGGGGGCCCGGGCTGGGGTCGGATAGTCCATCCGACGACCGGGACGGACGCAACTCGGGTTCTGTACAGTAGTACACCGGTCGGTATCGGGGGGGGGGGGGTCCTCGAAGAAGCGACATGCCATACATGGAGGTGTTGTCGCGCCTCGCCTGGCACTAAGGGGGCTCGGTGTTTTGAGACGGGGACTAGACTAGACTAGACTAGACTAGGCATTGTACTTTTCTTCGTAGCTAATGCCGAGGAGATATATGCCTCTGGCGGACATGTCGGTGTGTATGTATGTATGTATTAGTGAGTGGTGATGCACATGTAGGGAAGGAAGTCCGTCTGTCTCCTCTGACGTTCTTGCCACGACATGTTGCGATATCGGTACGCTGGGGAAAGTACCTTTTTCCCCTGGGGTTTTGGTTTAGGTAATAACTACGTACATTGTGCTACACTACAGTACGTACTGCCCATCTCAGAGCTCTGTTAGGTAGGTTCCCATATCTCTCTCTCTCTCTCGCAACGTGACTCGAGTGAGGGACCTGATATCAAGTACTATGTATGTAGGTACGAATACGTGCTTCACCTTGAGGCTGCGAAAAAGTTTTCCCATCCCAGGTTTCCATTAGTCCGCGCTGGTATCCCATTACGTTTCCGGACCGCACTCCTTCTTGGCCTCTTGGACTTGGAGTTGGACTTGACCTGGACTTGACTTAGGACATGGATTTAGACTTGGCCCCTGGGGCCTGTCTGCCTTCTCCACTCTTTCTTCTTCTTCTTCTTTTCGACAAGCAATCCCTCCGTTGCCTTGTGCCACGCGCCCAGAGCACGCACGCACGGCGTTTGGGTCGCTCGTCATCCATCGACTGTCTGCCTGCACTTGGCCCGATATGCGCCCAACTTTCCGTTGCCGATGTATTCTATTCGTACACGGCCTCTGACAGCATAGCGTTGGAAAGGAGGATGGAAAGCAACGGCCGAAGATGGATGGACATTCCTTGACACATTCCGCGCATCATTTGGTTCGATCGTCGAGCGAACCAAACCTACCTCAGCCATGACGATGCCATGCCGTGCTTGCTTCTTTGCTCATCGGCCGCTGGTCCCAAGCTCGATACGATACACACGCACCTGCACAAAACGGCATTTCCATTACGAAACCCCGTCCAATGAATGGCATCTTGCCGCCCTGCTTCGTCCGTTGCCAGCACCTTCTTTCTCCTGTCGCATCGCATCGCATCGCATCTGGCATCCCATCCATCCTTCATCCCTCCGACGTGGTGTTTGTCCCTGAACCTGAACCTAGACCTGGACCAGGACCAGGACCAGGACCCCGATCCCATCCCAGCGGGTGTTAGGCAACGGAACCACTTGCGGACGCCGCCTCCCGTCTGTGAGCATGAGAGAAGCATGTCACCTGGAGGGGTGTGGTGGTTTGGCCTGGTCCGGCGTACCCCGTACGTATAGTGAGTGTACAGCACAGTACGCCGCGCCGTGTCACGTCCTGAATTGACAAGCCCCCCGGCCTCCATCTGGATGAATCTCTGGACGCTCATGTGACGAGGCAAGTCTCCATTCCTTTGTTTCCATTACCCAATTTTTGGCAAAGAGCAACTCGACTCTTTGCTTGCTATAATAATCTGCGGGCCGCTCATGCACATACACGCGACCGGCAGGCTGGCTACCAACGCCAGTCAAACTGCTACAAACCACACACACTCTCTCTCTCTTTCTCTCTCTCTCTCCCCGCATGACGACCGCCCGCCAGTCGTCTCTCCCATCATCACCACCACCACCACCACCACCACCATCACCACCCTGCTCATTCATTCCATATACTTGTCCCCTTTCCGACCATACCTGGCACATCACCTCGGCGATTGCGAAGAGCACGTCTTGTCTTGTGTCACGCCCACCATACCGTACCATCCCCCGCTGCTCGTCTCGTCTCGTCTCGGTCTAGCAACATCACATCACGAATCGGTTGAGGCTGGGCTGGACCACCTGAACACGCCAAACCACCATCTTCCCCGCATCACCACCATTTCCTCTTACCTAAAAGCCCCCGTCTTTGACTAATAGAAAAAGCCTCTTTTGGCTTTGCGCTGTTGACGCTATCGCCCCCTGGGCCTTTGCTGCTTGCTTGCTTGCCTGCCTGCCTGTCTTCTTCCCAGCTCGTACGGCTAGCACTTGGTACCTACCAGTATCTACTACCTACCTATCTACATACCCTCCTTTCTCCCCTGTTCCCGCCTGTTCAGTTCAGGGCAAGACAATCAATAAGAGGGACAAACGTGTGTGTGCGTGTGTCCGTGTGTGTGCGCGTCTACTTTTGTGTGTCGTGCAAAACGATTGAAACAGCCAGCGCAGCGCAGCGACCCGCGGACCTTCAAGGTCAAAGTATCTCCAAGAGTTCAGTTCCCGCAGCCATGGCAGCTCCGCGACCTCTGCAACCGCAAACCTCGTCGTGCCAGAACCACACACCACCCTCGGGAGCTGCTCCGACAGGCCACGACCAGTCTCACTCTCTGACCGGATACAAAATGGACGACAGCCCGGAGCCGCACCGACCCGCGACCCCAGAAAAGAATGGCAGGTCCTCCTTCTCATCCATTCGCGAAAACGACTCGGACCTGGCACAGACCTTCACCTCCTCCAAGGTCTCTTCCTATGCCCAGAAGATAACCTCTGCCGTCTTCGACGACTCCCCCTCGCCCTCGTCCTCGCCTGTCGCCTCCCCTTCCCTCGAGATGGGCGAAGTCCAGTTCATGCCCCCCGTCACCCTGCCCAACAGCAGGCTCCATGGCGGCTGGTACCCCGTCTCCAGCTTCAAGGGCTGGAAGCAGATCAACGTCAGGGGTAAGACGGCGAGCAGGAGCTTCAGCGACCTCCAGGCCTTGCACATGGCATGGAGCACTCCCCCGCCCTCACCCAAGGGCAAGAACGAGCTTGGCAATGGCCGCGCGCCCATGGAGAGGCTCCCTCTCGAGATTCTCGGTGAGTTGTCCCCCCTCGCCGCGTACTTGGTAGACCTTTACAAGGGCCGTCCGTCCGTCCGTCCGTCTGACTGACTGACTGACTTGGGCACAGGATCCATCATTGAGCTGCTCGTCCTCGACATCCCCCCGCCGTACGGCACCGCGCGCCGCAACGTCGACCTGATGTCGCTGCTGCTGACCTCTAGGACGATCCATGCCGCGACCCTCAACACCCTGTACAAGCACATCACCATCCCTCACTCGAGGATCTTCCGCAAGTTCCTGTCCAACATCACGACGCACCCCGCCTTGGGCACCATTGTGCGGCGCATCGACTTCAGCCACTTCAACAACGCGACCCTGTTCGAGTCGGCCAGCGAGCGCAAGGGCACCCGGAACCTGACTGCCGAGACGCTGGTGCAGTGCCTGGAGCTGACGCCGCACCTCCAAGAGTTCCTGGCCATGGAGCACATCGACGACGACCTCGGCGCCGAGGTGCTGCAGAAGCTCTTCTTCGACATGCCCCGACTGCGGGCGTTGGACTTTGCCGGGTGCACGTCGCCCGCGTTCAAGAACGCCTTCACGTCCCTCGTGGCCATGGACTGGCCCGAGACGCTCTCCATCACGCGGCTGTCGTTCCACAAGTGCCTGACGCTGCCGTCGGCGCTGTTCGAGGAGATGCTGCCGCGTCTGGCCGGCGTCACGCACCTGGACCTCGCCCAGACCAAGATCACCGACCGGGCGTTGCAGTCCATCCCGAAGACGGCCAGGATCACGCACTTGAACATTGCAAAGTGCACGCTGCTCACGGCACCCAACGTCATCGACTTCCTCGCGACCCACCCGGCGGTCAGGAACCTGGTCTACCTGAGCGTGGCCACGGACGCTCGGAGCCACCAGCTCTTGGACGTGGACGACGTCTCACGGCTCATCCCTGTGCTGCCCAAGACGCTCAAGTCGCTAAGCCTGAAGGGCAGCCGCATGGACGAGGAGCACATTGAGCTCCTACGGCCGCTGACCAAGTGCCTCGAGGAGCTTGCCGTCGGGCGCGGCCTGGACGTCAACGCCGCCGCCAAGCTGCTCGAGCCGGCCGACGAGAAGAAGGAAGGGGGTGAGGGAGAGGAGGAGGAGGAGGAGCGCCACACGGTGCGGTACCTCGACCTTTCAGACCTCTGGGGCAACGAGCTTGACATTGTTGACCTCTTCTCGAGCCGAAACTCTCTGCTTCAGCCGAGCTCGACGCCACTCGAGGTGGTGGAGATCTCGGAGCAGTCATTCAAGAGCCTGTCTCGGAACAGGACGCTGGAGCGCATCGGCTGGTCCCTGCAGGAGATCGGAAGCCGATGCTGGATGGTCCGGCTACAGGACCACAGCAAGGACCAGGACCGCGGCTACCGATGGTGGAAGATGGGCGCCGACAACTGGGGGATGCGCAAGATCCCCGTGGCGCGCGCCGAGGTCGGCGGCATGTACGGGTCCTTTATGTTTGGGCGCAAGCTGTGATGCGTCGTTTGCACGCAACGCAACGAAACGACTGCACCTTTTCATGGTTTTGGGGGAGGCGCAGCATTCTCATCGGCAAACCCGGAGACCATCATGAGCAGCAGCAGCCGCAGCAGCATCATCGTTTGTCCCTTGGTTCGCCTGGTTTATTTTCTTACCATTTTATTCTCTTGCGAGGGGTTTCCGGGTTTGTTTTACAGTTTTGACAGTTTTCATCACTCATCGGGCGGCGTTGGGATACGACAAAAACCAAAAAGTAGTTTGTTTCGCGGATTTCGGAGTGGAAGCATGGCGCCGGTCACGACCAAACTCGGATGCTGCGACGGGCCTAAAAAAAAAAGGGGCGAGATTTTGACGGCCTCTCAACGACATTGGTACAATACAGAAGAGAGATGGGAAAAAGACAGAAAGGGAATCCATACGAAGAGAGAGCACTGCAAGCAGCGACAATGGATGACTGGCTTGGCTTGCACGTTATTCTACCCAAGTATGTATGTACATAGGAGCAGTAGCAGCATAATCCGTGCCCGTTGTGCTGAACGCGGTGCGCCAATGAAATGTTGGCGATGACCTCCAATGTTCTCTCTGGCTGCTGTCGCGAACGGCAAAGAAAACAGAATAATAACTAAAGAAAACCATTAGAAAAATAGAAGCTCCCCGCCCCCGTACCGTACCGTACCGTACCTGCAGGGGGGCTACATCATTGTGCCGTCACTAACAGCCCAGCATATATCCCTGCACCGGAAACAGCTCCTAACTTTACGTAGTAGTCGCCCCCGGGGCAGGCAGTTAGCACATGTCACCTTATGTAAGCCGCCGCACCAAGCTCCTTGGCAGGAAACTCAACCCATCTCTGTGCCTGTCGTTGCTGTCCCTGGGTTTCAATGGCTACCTACACTAACCTTGCGCGCCGACTTCCGGAAGACTAAACAACTAAAAAAGGATTAAAAAAAAAGAAAAAGGAAAAAAGGCCAGCTTGTCAGGCCTTATCGACACGCAGCGCGAGGACAACCGGCTGCTTTCTCGAAGCTTTCCTTTACGGAAAAAAAAAAAAAAAAAGAACAACACTCGGTCCCCGTGTACGATCTGATCTGGGTGCTCTGCGACCGTAGCCTTCGTCGCCGTCGTCGCGCATCATCATGGCCTTTGGCTGGGCAGAGTAAGTAGTAACCACATGTCCCCTGCTACCCCCAACTACATCATCATCACCACCTCCTCCACCACCACCACCACCACCACATGCACATGGACTGACAAGGCTGGCGGCGCACCAGGATTCGATCTCTGCTCCTCGTCTTCGGCCCCATCCTCCTCCCGAAGGCCATCTCCGCCTACAAATCCGTCCGCGATGCCTCGCGCTACAGCGCCGCCCAGCCCATCGCGCCCCCGCCCCGCGTCGCGCGCGCGCTGGCCGTCCTGACGGGCGTCGTCCTCGTCTACCTCGCCAAGTCGCTGCCGCCCTTGGCCCCCGAGAACGTCTTCGTCCTCACGCAGTCCCGCCTGCAGATCCCCGTCGACGTGCTCTTCAACCGCCTCTCCTCCCTCCGCCCCGACGGCCTGCTGTCCGCCGCCGACGAGCGCCTCCGCGCCCGCTTCGTCAACCTCGAGTCCCGCCTGCTGTACCTCCACCTCGGCCCGGACGCCCTCGCCGACTGCCCCTTCTGCAAGTCCGAGGACCCAAAGTCCTTCTTCTACTACGCCCTGCCCGCCGTCCTCCTCCCGCACCTCGTCAACCTCGTCGTCCTCGCCGCCGTCACCTCCGCCAGCCTGACCGGCCGCGACGGCGCCCGCTGGCGGCCCCTCGCCACCATGGCCGCCGCCGCCCTCGCCCTCGCCGACGCCTGCCTCGTCAACTCGTACGACCACTCGGCCAACTCGGCCGCCACCCGCCTCCAGGACCTCGACTTCTTCTACTGGAAGGCCCGCGCCCTGCGCCTCGTCTGCCTCGCCGCCCTCGACGCCGCCGTCGGCGCCCTGCTGTTCCTGAGCGCCACCCGCCGCGCCTTCGCGCTCCCCCCCTCGGACGCCGAGCGCGTCGAGGCCGCCAACCGCGCCCTGACGGCCGTCAAGAGCAAGCTGACCGCCATGGGCATCGTCAAGAACACGGCCCTCCGCGACGAGGAGCTGCGCGCCCGGAGCCAGGCCTACTGGCTGCGCGAGGGCCAGATGGTCCGCGAGGCCATGGAGGAGCGCGAGGTCGTCGAGAGCGTCAACGACGCCCTCGAGAACCGCATCAACATCCGCCAGGTCACGGCCGACGCCGAGATGTACACCGAGGGCGTCTTCAAGATGCCCGAGGGGATGGATCAGGGGCAGTAGAGGTCGCGCGCGCGCGCGCGCGCGTGTGTGTGTGTGTGTCTCGATGGAACAGAAGCATGTCTAGAGGGTCGACGTCCCCATCACGCGAAGAGGATCCCGGGAGCAGACTACGTGCAGTTAGGACCTCGGCTGGGTGAGCCGCGTGGCCGCCCGAGAGGGCAATGTCTCCGAGAGGGAGTCACGGCGGGCGGGGATATATAGATAAAATGCGCCACGGCCCGGAAGAGAATACCAATTTTTTTTTTCGTTTCTTTTATTGTTATCATTCACTTTTGATAACGCCTCTCGGGGCTGGTGGTGAAAGTCCCGTCCCACCATAAAGTGTGGAATCTGTATACCTTTTGACCGTCCGCCCGTCCGCCCGTCCGACCCGTTTCGCGTCCCCCCCCGCCCCCGATCGTAACTGTTCAACCCCCAACCCCCGCCTGTTCTACACATCTATGACTATAGTCGGTGGTAACCCGTCTCTTTCCACCCTTTCTTCTCGGCAAATAAAAGAGAGAGAAGAAAAACACAGCGACGATTGTATAATGCTGGACGCTCTCGACGCTCCTGAAAATGTCTCTTGTCCTCCCCCGTGTGCCCCATGCCCTCTCTTTTGTGATGGTCCCTCACTCTCACAGAACGCCAGAGCAGGTTTTTTTATAATGGGTTTTTTTTCTTCTTGGTATAAACATACGTCTTTTGTGTGTGTGTGTGTGTGTGTGTGTGTGCCTTCGGAAGAGCGCGTGAGAAGTGATGGAAAGCTCTGGTATACCCAAAACCTCTCGGGACTCCGCCCTTCCCCCCCCTCCCCCCCTTCTCCCCTTGTGGCCGGGCCACCGGTTTCCCTCGCCGTGAAAAAAAAGACCCGCGGAAAAAGAAGTTCACCGGTCCGACGACCTCCGCTATCCGCCGCCCCGGGTGTCGGGCCTCGTCGGGCCCGTCGCCGCGCTGCTGCCGCTGTCTTTGCGGTCGCGCGGGGCGCCGCCACCGACGGCCGAATCGAGCCCCTCCTCGGCGCTGCGCTCGAGGAAGCCCGCCCACAGGTCCGCGAGGGACTCCTTGTTGGCCGACGAGGGCGTCTCGGAGAAGAACTCGGCGCTCAGCGACGGCGTGCTGGGCGTGCGGTGGAAGGGCGACGGCGGGAGGCGCAGGCTGTTGCTGGACGCCCCGGGCCGCGCGAGGCCCGCCTGCTCCCGCTGCTCGTCCGTCCAGTTGAGGTAGCCGGCCATGACTTGCAGGATCTGGAACCGCTTCGGGTCGGAGCGGTCCAGCATGAGAAAGTGGATGAGATGGTTCGTCACGACTTGTCTGGATTGAGAGAGAGAGAAAGTGTTAGCGGGTGTCTGTGACAGTAACAAAAGCACCAGGGAGAGGGGGGGGGGACGCACCTGTCGACGTTGTCTTCGGGCTTCGTCTTCTTCAAGTACCGGAGGGCCTTGGTGAGGTGGTCGTTGAGCACAATCGCCTCGTGCCGTAGCTTGCCAATCAGGAGGTTCTTCTCCTTGACCTCCTTCTCGAACGGCGCCGTCCGCTCAAGCTCCTTGGTGAGCTTCTCCTTGGCGGCCTCGGCCTCGGTGGCCCGGGAGTCGGCGTCCTGCACGAGCTTCTTCATCGCCTGGAGCTGCTCCTCGGACGTCTCGACCATCTCGCGCAGCTCCCGCTTGCGCGCGTCCTGGATCTCGCGCAGGGCCTTTTGCAGGTTGTCAATGACGTGCGACTGGCTGTCCCGCTCGGCCGCGGCGCTCTCGTAGCCGTCCCGGAGGCCGGCGACCTGCTCCTCCAGCTCCGACACCTTCTCGGCCAGGCTCTCCTTGACGGAGCGCTCCTCCATGGCGATCACCTCCCACTCGCCCATGGCGTTGGTCGTCGTCTCCACCTCCTCCTTGAGGCTGGCCACGAGCCTCGTCAGCTCCTCGCGCTCCTTTACCCAGTTCTGCTGGGACAGGTTGCTGCGGCTGCGCAGGCTCGTCGCCTCGCGCGACGTGTCCTGGAGCTCCTCCCTGAGCTTGGCCACCTCGTCCTGCGACGCCTTGGCGTCGTTCTGCAGCTCTTCGTTTTGCGACTCGAGCTCCTCGATGCGCTCCTTGGCCTCTTCCAGCTCGGCGCGGTCGCGCTTGAGCCGCTCGCCGAGCGTCGACTTGAGGTGGTTGACGCGCTCGAGGAGCGCCTCGTAGCTCTCCTCGGCCTGCTCCTTGGCCGTCGACGTCTCCTCGAGTTCCGACTTGAGCTGGGTGACGGTCTCGCTGTGCGTCTCCTGGACCGTCTGCAATTGCTTCCGCAGCTGCTCGACCTCTGATCGCAGCGCCTCTCGTTCCTTGGTCAGGGCGTCCAGCTTCGCCGTGGCGTCGGAGCTGGCCGCTGGCCGCTCTTCCCGGGCGGCGCCGGCGGCGCCGGCGGCGGCCTTCTCTATCGGGGGGTTCGCGTGTCCATTGCTGGTCGGTCGCTCGACGTGGCCATTGGCCGTCGTGTCTTTGTCGGCCGGCTCCTCGGGCCTGGCTTCTTCTGCGGGTGCAGAGGCCTGCGATGGTATGTACATGATTAGACACCTGTTCTGTTCGGTGGAGATGGTAGGAATCAAGGGGGTGAGTGCCACCTGCGCCGGGGCTGCCGGTCCATCATCGCCATCCTCAGCGTCCTCGGGCTGGGGGTTTACGCCATCCGTCTCTGTGGGTTCCTTGGGGTTGTTCGCATTCTTCTTCTTCTTGCCGCCCTTCTTCTTCCCTGCAGATGGTGGCCATCCGCGTTAGCCCCATTCCATCCATCGCATGCATGCATCAGAGGGAGGGGAGTCAATCGGCGAACCTGAAGATGCGTTTTGAACCGGATCAGTAGAGGGAGCGGCGGCCGACATGGTGACTTCTCAGATGCATCGGGAGTTGGGTATAGCCCTTTGAGCTGGTGGGCGCGGACAGGAAGCTCTCTCTACTTTCTTGAGGGTCGGTCGTTCGTTAGGGGGAGGGCTGCGGAATGTCGACAGTTTGCACCTGGCGGGTGTGTATGGTAGGTATGGTATGGTATGTACTTACACCACGTAAGCTAGGCCGCAAATTAGCGAGCGTGTTCACTTGCCACGCGGGAGGGAGGTGCTGTTCCCCTAGGCTAGCACAGGTAGGTAGGTACCTTGGCACGGCGGTCCCCCACACTGTTCGAGAGGCCCCACAAAACGTGACGCCGATAGCGATAAGCGCTTCCTTGCTGGGATGCACCGACCATGGATGGTACGGAGTACATATGGCCCTTTAGCCGCTGAGTGCGCGGTCAACGGCACTCTTTGAACCTTGGAATTAACCCCCGGACGGTGTTCGGTTGTGCTGTTCCACACTAGTTGATGGTGATCCCGGGTCATGCGAGGGGGGTAAACAGTCCCGGACACCAGCTATTACAGTGTTCAAAGCACAGAATCGCCGTGTGAAACCGGGCGGCTTGAACGGTCGGTCGGTCACCTGACTAACACGAGCCAGCCACATGCAGGAGATGTAGGCATCTTGGTGATGTGATCTGGGCTGAGTAGGCATACACATACAAAGAATCAAAATATGCAGCCGATACGATGATGATAAATGCTGTGTAATACGCATCCATCTGCCATTGCTTCTTGGGTTGTCGCCCCTATACGAGCTGCACAAGATGACAGAGGTTCATGAAGTGTGTATACGACATGCATCCCCACGGCGCAGTAGGCATGCCGCCTAGGTATGTATACACAGGTACCTACGGCCCGCCGGATTAGTCATCCTTATCTTATCGAGCGACGACCTCAAGAAGGATGGGCTCTGTCTGGAAATTTTTCCCTTTTTCCTCTTTTCTTCTTCACATATTTTACCCTTCGCTGAAATATCACCCGAACAAGCGCGCGTCTTCCATCGACTTGTTCATTCTTGACGCTGAAGCAGACCGACATCCGCCTTTTATAATCCCGGCGCTTGCCCGAATTCTCATGAGTTCCAGATGGGTGCGACGGGTTCGCTATGCGCGTACATGCTCTGATGCCCAATGTGACCTATGTAGATGTACGCACGCATACATACCCGTGCTTTGGTTCGACTGGGACTCCGGGACGACGAAACGCAGTAGAATACCCCATGCAGAACAATGCTTTTTTGATAGATGGTCAGACAGACAGACAGAAAAAACACTTCGTGACGAGGGGATATCATTAAAGAGCCTTTCAAGCCTTGGACTTTCTCCTGCCCCCCTTCTTCGCCTTGCCCTTGGCCGACTTGGGCGTCTCGACCTCCGCGGCGGGCTCCTCCTCCGCGGCGGGCTTCTCCTCCTCGACCGCCGCGGCCTCCTCGATCGCCTTGGGCTCCTCGGGGGCGGCGTCGACCGCCATCGGCTCCGGCGGCGGCGCGACGGCCTCCTTCAGCTTGGGCGCCTCGAACTCGTACCCCATCTCCTTGAGCTTCTGGGCGCGCTCCAGCCTCTTCTTCTCCTCCTTGGACACCTTGTGCGTCCAGCCCGACTCGGTCCGGGGCTTGGCCATCTCGCCGGCGGCGATCTTGGACCACGGGATCTTCTTGAAGCGCTTGTTGGCGCCCTTCCAGACGTCCTCGTGCAGCTGGTCGCGGGGAACCGTCTTGACCTTGAGGATGTGGCCGAACAGGAGGTAGCTGTCCATGGTCTTGGAGACGATCTCGGCCGTGCTCTCCTCGGCGAACTCGATGAAGGCGTAGTGCTTGCTGGCCCCCGTCTTCTTGTTGCGCGCCAGCCTCAGGCGGTTGATGGGGCCGAATTGCGAAAAGTACCCCCTCAGCTCGTGCTCGTAGAAACCGTGGGGCAGCCTCGAGATGAAGACGACGCCGGGCTCCTCCTTGTTACCGCCGCTCGTCAGCTGCTTCTGCTTCTTGGCGTGCTTCGGCACCTTGCCGACGTCCATGCCCTCCTTGAAGGTCCCCTTGCCGGCGGGCGCCTTCTCGGCGTCCGAGTCGAGGCCGGCGGCGAGCGCCTGGATGTCCGCGTCGACCTCCTCGTCCGAGTTGTTGCCGCCGTCGTCCAGAGCGACGACAGACTCCTCGGCAACGACCGACTCCTCGGCGACCTCGGCGGCCTCGGGCTCGGCCTCCTCGACGGGTTCGGGTTTCGACTTCTTCGACTTGGCCTTCGCCTTGACAGCCTTCTGCTTCTTCGCGGCGACGGGGGATGCCTGAGCCTCCTCGGGAGCTGCGCGCGCCACTCGTCAGCCAATGCGCAGGTGCGGCGTTCAATCCGAACATTACCTTTACGCTTGGTGGCCTTCTCGACCTTCTCGACCTTGGTCGTCTTCTTGGTCACCTTCTTGGGCTCGACCTTCTCGACCGTCTCGACCTTGGTCGTCGTCTTCTCCTCCGCGGACTGCTGCTTCTCGGCCGCAGCCGTCGCCGCTGTCGGGGGGGGGGAAAAAACCAATCAGTTACTGGAACAACAGTTTCGCGCAGCACAAAGCAAAAACTCACATCTCGTTCTTCTTCTCAATTCGGGGGCCATTTTGATTTTGTTGCGATTTTGTCCTGGAGACTTTGTTGTCGGTCCCTGGAAAATCAGTCGTCTCCACACACGACGGCCGAGTACAAGGCGCGAAAGCAGAGAAAAAACTAAAAATTTCCTAGATTCTGCCGCCGCCACACGGAGGCGGTGAAGGCCCGGTGCCCCGCTAACGCGCTGCTCGCAACCGCCTAAGCTCAGCGACTTTTTAGCGGGGGGGGAGGGGGGGGGGGCGTGGCGCACCGGTGCTGGAAAAAAGCGATAGGGCCGTCCTCCCCCAGCACCGCCGGGCGCTATGCTTAATTGTGAAGCTGCTGCTATCGACTGCAGAAGCTCATCAATAAACCGCACTTCCCATGTTGAAGCCGTCGATGCCTACTTCTTCTAACAAGAATCACGACGCCTCGGGCTGATGAATCGACAACGACAAGGACTGTGAATCTCGCTCCGCAGTCAGCGTTGTCTCTGCTCCCAGCCAGGCTTACAAGACGGCCATCCCACACTTACCGATCCCGGAACCACAACGATCCCAACAGCAAACAGCGCAAGGAACCTGGAGCTGGTCGGAATATCGGGTCCCATAACAGAACAGAACCGGCCACAATCGGTCATTTCTTAGCAGACGGAGTCACGAACAGCGACTTGGGATAACCCTCCCCCCAAACAGCCCCCGGGTCTTGACATACGCTTCTGGGTCTCACAGCCTACTGCACTATCCCCCCCCGCATTGCTGCAGTGCCTCTGCCTTCAACGGCTTGAAATTCTCAGCAAACGTCGTTATCGTTCCTCGGAGGTTTTTCTGTCAAAATCAACAGATCAGGACCGATTCTCTCAGACACGGAGGACCGAGCTCGGCAATATGGCCGACAATAGCATCGAAATGACGCATGCTGAGATGTGGGATGACTCCGCCCTCATAAACTCATGGAACGAGGCGCTGGATGAGTACAAGGTGAGTGGCCCTCCGCGTCTTAGAACGGCCGACGAATCCGTTGTGAGCAGCAGCTGACGGTCCTGGCAGAAGTATCACAGCATCCACGCCAAAGGAGGCAAGCTCGAAGACAGTCGCCTTCAGGGGGAAACAGAGCCCCAGTACGGCCAGTCCTATACCCTTTGAGCATCACGAAAGGCCACCCAGGAAGGAAACCTCTGACATGTCATGATCGCCGCAGGACCACTGACGCGCAAACGGAGGCGGCCGATCATCCAGAAATCGTGGACGACGCTGAGGGAGGCAACAAAACAAAGGGGGCGGCTTGCAACAGCACGGATGTAAAACAACCCATCGCCTCTCCCCCCCCCCCCCAGTGGGAAATCCAGGCAGATCAGAAAAGCTTGGCTTTTTTTCTTTCATGCGTTCTGTTCGCTGTCCGCTAACGTGTCCCCCTGCTCGCTCCCAGGTTCAGACAAACCCAAGCGGCGTGACACTCGCGGAAGCAATCCCGGGTCATGGCGGCAACCGCTCAGGTCTTGCGACAGCAGGCCCGCAAAGCCTCCTCGGCACAGGTATGCAGACGCTCCCGGTGGTCGATTAAGTGTTGGTTGGGATGACAGTGGCCGCGCCCTGTCTCTCTCGTGGGTGAAAGGATGAAGAATCCGAGACTGACCACTGGGTTGTGTTGCAGTGCAAGACGAGGGCCTGAAAAGACTCTTGATGTCGTGGTACTACGCCGGATACTACACCGGACTGTACGAAGGCCAGCAGCAGCAGGCCAGGTAAGACAGACCCCGAGGACCCGGGAGAACGGGGGGCTGAGCGGCGTCCTGGGGGGTTGCCTGCGACTGGAAAGCAAGAAGCTATGTGGGGAATGGGGTGAGGTTGACGGTCCTGAGGAAGCGGCTACAAGAGAGCCTATCTGATCGGCGCGCGGGAGGGCGAGTTCTGTAACAAGATCCGTTCCATCGTCCGATGATGCAACGGCGCCACACGGTTCCTTTGTCTGAGGTCGGCTGTGGCATGTGTCACACGAACGCCAATTGCATGCAGGCGAATCCTACTCTGGGTTTGCCGTGCTGTCCGTTGTCCATCTTTTGCTGCGCACTAGCCTTGGGGAGAAATTGGAATGCGGTCGGTCGGGGGTGAACGTGGGCCCTAATGCAACGTCGTGGCCGGTGACGGGGCAATTTTCATAAGAATTTAGCGCGCCTTCTTTTTCTTGTCCACTGTTACCGCTGCCCAAGAGGCCGTTTTGTTTCACCCCCGGGACCGGGTATAGGTTTGGTTGTTTCTCGTGAGGTGCGCACCCCGGCGTTGTTCTTCTTCTTTCTTTTCTCTCGGCAAGCAATGATAAAAAAAAAAAAAAATCGGGTCTTCCACTGCACTCCTTCTGTAACCCCGGGAAATGAAGGTCAGGCAGGACAAGGCCACGAGTCTCCGATGCCGTAGCTTATACGTGTGGTGGGGGAAGAGAACTGGCCAAGACCTGACAAGGCAACGGCACGTTCGGCTCAGAAGAGATGACACCGGGTCTAGCGCAGGGCGGCCAAGATGCGTTGGGTATGATGAGGCCGGGGGTGCTCAGTTGAGACGGAATTTTGTCTTGATTTTTTTCTTCTCATTTCCCAATCTCTCGGAGGAGCCTTGATCGGAAACAAGCTGCAAGGCATTGCGGTAGAAGAAACGTGGTATTGCAGGCGATCCCGCGGCTGCGGACATTTCCAGGCCCCGTTTTTGGGGGCATGTAGTTGAAGATTGTTTGGTGCACAGCTGCGCTGTGAATTGTTTCTCGACGGACGATGCATTGATGTTCAACAAACGGCAACACGCACGCGTTGGTGTCCCCCTCGGAGAAGGCATTGTTCTCGAAGCGGTCCGCCGCCGGTAATGCACGAGAAGGGTATGGATATCCTCTCCAAACCTACCACCCATATCATCATCGTCGACGTAATTAGCTACAGACGGGCGGGGGACGGGGTTTGGGGATTGAGTTGGGCATGACGGGAGGCTGAAGCTTCCATGCCCCAGTGACGTCGAGCCCAGGCTCGTTCGCGACTCACCAAGCCCAGAGACACGCCCCCCCTGGCCCGGGACGCCGGAAAGGCGATTTCCCTTTGGCGTGAAAGTATCCGTATGAATACCTACCACGGAAGAGAGAAGCGAAGGCTGGGCGACGCGTCTCGTCCCTCGCGTGGCTCCCCGAACGACCCGGGCCCGAGGGTGGGAAGGCGATGTGGCAGGCGTGATCATGGCGGTGCTGGAAGGAAGACCAGCCGACGACATTTGGCTCTGCGGCGAGCCGTGGGATAGCCGGACCCGTGCCAGGGATCTCGGGGGTTTGTTTCCCTTTCGTCTTTTATTTATTATTTTTGTATGCAGATGCTTGGTTTTCCCTTGGTTATTTTCTTTCTTTCTTTCTTTCGAGCTAAGCTACCCTGGTATTGCAATTGGGATGATCAACGGGTGGCCAGCTGGCCGGGTTGAAGCATTATGCTAGATGCGCAGACGGGCAGGCAGGGCGCATGGGTCTACGAGAGACAGCCGGGATGGATGGGACAGGATGGGACGGAGAGAGTCGAGGTCGCAGTGGTATGTGTGGCTGCTGACAGTACCTAGGCAGGCGGGTAGATGGGCAGAGTTATGCCAGCAAAAAAGTAAAAAATTATTTATAAAAACGAGAAGGGGAAAGAAAAAAAAAAAGGCCTGGATGAGGGGTAACATTGGATCGACATGTGGTTGAGGGTGTGAGAGAGCGAGTGAGTCGAGTTTGGGCGGGGTGGGTTCGGGTTGGCCGGTGCCGCTGCCACTGCCACACTATCGTCAGCTCTGCGACTCTTGGGACTTCTTGGTAAGGTGGACCGGGAAGAGAGTCGGCCGTGATTGCGACCGGAGCAGAGCAGACGCTCTGAGAGCGAGGCAGGTTGGAAGAGTGAGAGTGAAATGGGAGGCGAAGGACTCAGGGCGGGCCTGTTTCACCGTCGGGACAGGCTTGTTTGAGGCGACTGCACGCCCAGCATCAAGGTGTTTTGGCAGGTCAGGCCCGGTTGGGTCGTGTCGTGTGTGCGATGCGATGTGATTTGATGCGATGGATGCCTTGCTAGCCGTGCCGATGCCGGGTTCAGTCAGTCAGTCAGTCAGTGGCCTCTGGGACTGACTGGCTGGGCTGGCTGGCCATGGTTGCAAGAGAAGCCGGAATCCGAGGTGGCACACGGTGAGATGGCTACCTAGATGCGTGCCGTGCCCAAGGTCACCGTCCGAACTCGATGGATGATTTGTAGTTCTAGTCCACATTGTCTGTCTGCGTATCGGGAAAGCGTATCCGTACCGTTGAATGTTGTGTCTCGTCTCGGCCTCTTTCCTTCATCGTCGACGACGTAGGTAGGTAGGTAGGTAAGGTACCTGGTGTAAGGTTGAAAGTAGAGTTGTATCCAGGCTGGGTACCTGCAGGAACGGATGTGGCCCAAACGGTGCAGAAGTGTGGGAAATGACCGTGGAAGAGGGAATAGAGGGTGGGACGCCATCCGTTCGCTTCGGCAGCTAGTCTAAACTCGTTTAACTGCCTTTAGTAGGTACGGTACCTGCCTCTACGGATACACTATACGGATACTCGTAGGAAGGTACCCCTGTACGTATACGTTACGGACGCGATAAGTGCGTGGGTAGGTACTCCGTAGGGGGTATGTACCTTCCAAGCGTCTTGTCAGGGGAGGTTCGACCACCTTAATTGGCCGCATTAAGGTTTAGCACCGTCCCCCCTTTCCCAAGACAGCGGGAGACTTGATTAATTCAATCCACCACGGAGGAGGGAAGGAGCAGTTCGACGTCGCGAGATCTGGAGGAGATTAATCCATCGGTCTACCCTACGAAGCACGAGCTACATTGCCTAGGCAGGTACGGATACAGATAGGTAGGTAGGTAGGTAGGTAGGTAAACGGTTAAACGAATACTTGGGTAGGTAAATGAAATAAGGTACTCGCTTACCTAAGGTAGCAAGTAGTACCTAGGTACCTACCTGTGTACATAGCAGACTTTTGTGACGTGCAGCGTGCCTCCACCCACCCACCCGTTTTTTTCTTTTCTTTTCTTTTCTTTGGCTTTCATGCCATCCCATCCCATTCCATTCCATCCCATCCACGACGACGACCTCTCGACTCCCGCGAGACAAGCGCAAACCGGAGCCGAATCCTCCCTCTGTTCCAAATGGCATGCCGTCTTCCCGCTCCACGCCCCTCTCCAATGACCGAGAGGCCTCCTCCGCGACCGTAACATGCAAAACCCTTCCTTGGGTTCGACGCTGCTCGAGGTCCGAGCCAACCACCGTCTTCGGAAGAGCCGCCAGGGGGTAGGGAAGGGGAGGGAAGGGGACCACTTAGCGAGATGCCAAAACACGACTCGAGACGAATCTGTCACAGCTCCCGACCCTCTCCTTGCTTGCTTGCTGGTACATGCAGCGCAGTGCAGCGCAGCGCAGCCTCCCCGCCTTGCCTCGTCTCTACCGCCTCTTGCTGCTGGCTCTCTCCTCACCACTGCTTGATCTCATCACTGGCGCCCTACGAGCACTCCCGGACAGAGGAAACAAGGGCATCCCAATCATCCATCCATTCGTTTTGCCCTGTGGCTGGCGCACCAAGCTCCTCATGCATCATCGACCCTACAGCCAAGTATGTAGGTAGGTACTACTACGTACACGTACGGATACACTGCATACCAAGTTCCGTCCTTGGTGTTGATTGATTGCGCCCAGCCGTCCGTCATTCATCCCTTCGTCAAAACCCTTACCCCCTGTCTCCTGTTCCTCCCAACCCTGACTCCTGCACACCCCTGCCACCACCCTACATCCACATCTCTTGTCTTGGCTTTTTTCTTTCTTTCCTTATTTGCCCCAGCCTTGGGATGGCAATACCGCCGTCGGCCTGTGCTTCGCGTGCTTAATCGGACGCTGCATCCCCGAGCAACGAACCGCCCCCCCTTCGACTCCGTCTCCCACTACGCAGGTACTCCGTACTCGGTAGAACCCTTCTTACAGAACCGTCTATCGCCCAGGATCCCAAAGGGGGGTGCTGCTTGGCTTGGCTGCGCTTGGCCGGGTCAGGCCGGGGTGCAAAGTGCCCTCTCTTCCAAGGACGGGCTGGCGGAAGATTCCCCTCGTCCTGTTTCGTCGAGGTCGAACGTTGTGGCCGGGAAGGGGCTGTCCCATGCCACGCCATATGCCCTGGACAGGCCTTTACACACATACATACGGATACACACACCCACACACACACTTACTATGTACTACGTACACACACATGCGCGCGCTCGCCCGTCCAGTTCCCTAGTCCCAATCCAATGACCCTGGACCTGTATAACGAACGGATAATAATGTGACATGGCTCTCGCTCCATCATGCTTGCGAGTCTAGTCTCGCTTGATTTAAGCTCTCCATATCCCCCCCCTTCCCTCGACTCCTAAAAAGGTTTCTGTTTCTCCCCCCCATCTCTTCTTCATCCGCCTCGTGTCTTCACTCATTCCTTGTGTGACTTTCGTTCTCTTTCCGATTCCGTGTTTACTCTACTTCGTCACGAGCAGGCCCTCGCCATTTACGCCATCCAGCCATCCTGAACAGTGTATTCCTCTCTCGACTTTTCGATCGCACCGGACTCTAGTAGTCTCGCAACAAAGTAAATCTTCCGTCAAGAGAAGAAAGGAAAAAGAGCAAAAAGAAAAGGCAGTTTAAAGGTCACCTTAATCGACAACCGTCAACATGAAGTTCTCCGCCGTACTCTCCCTCTCCGCCGCCGCCCTGGCCTCGGCCAAGTCCGCCCACAACAGCTATCCCGTCCCCCACCAGGCGAGGTCTGCTGCTTCCGCCGAGCTCCTCGCTGGCCTCCCCTTGGGCATGGCCGGTGCCGGTGTCACCGGCAGCCAGGTTACCGAGGTCATCATCATCTGGGCGAACCCCGGTGCCGGCGCTCCCACGATCAACATTAACCAGCCCGCCGGCGGCGTCGCCGCTCCCCCGGCTGGTGTTGCTGCTCCCCCCGCCCCCCCCCCCAGCAGTGCTCCCGCTGCTGGCCAGACTCACCACGTAAGTTGATCCCCCCCTCCCTTTCGCCCCTCAGGGCCGGATTTTGGCAAATCCGCTGACTCCCGCTCAAGGTTACCGTTGGTGGCCCCTCCGGTCTCGTTTTCAACCCCGACCAGATCAAGGCCAACGTCGGTGACATGGTTGTCTTCACCTTCTTGAGCCAGAACCACACCGTCACCCAGTCCACCTTCCCCAAGCCCTGCGACGCCATGGCCGGCGGCATGAACTCTGGTTTCATGGCCAACCCCAACAACTCGGTCACCCCGCCTCCTCAGGTCGCCATGCAAGTCATGGTCTCCGACCCTCTGTGTAAGTCGTCCCGCACGAGAGACAATGCGCCTGGTGCCCGTACCCCTTACTGTCCGACTAACACGAAACCAGGGTTCTACTGCGCTCAGAAGGGCCACTGCGGAAAGGGCATGACCTTCTCCATCAACCCTACCGCCGCGAAGACCCAGGCCATGTTCCAGTCCATGGCCATCGCTCAGAAGGGCACCGGCGCTTCTAGCCCCATCACCGGAGGCACTCCTGCCGCCCCGCCTGCCGCCCCGCCTGCCGCATCTGCTCCCGCGGCCGCTGCCCCCGCTGCCCCCGCTGCTCCCGCCGCCGGCGGCGCCGCTGGCGGCAACATCCAGCAGGGTACTGGACAGATCAACGGCGCCGGTGCTTGCGTGTGTGCCGTCACCTGCTCCGCCGGTTCGTTCCCCGCCGTCAACGCTCAGGGCGTCGGTTCTTTCGGCGGCATGGCTGGTTCTCTCCCCATGAACATGATGGAGGCATAAATGAGAGGGGTTACGGGTTCGTCGAAACACTTTTTTTTGCAGTGTGACAGGACTTTTCCCGCCTCTTCGCCAACGCCCCCATTTTCTTTTCATCGCATCCGGGAAGAACTACTGTTTTTTACCCACTCCGCTGGGAACGATACCACATATCCGGAGTTGTCACGTCACACACCACGGGGGGCTCTCACGACCTTTTCTCTTTTTTTTTTTCCTTCTTTTTTTTCATCATGTAGATTTCTGTTTGGTTGCGGAGACGATACAGCTAGGAACGGGTGGAGAAGTAGGGGGAAAAGGGAGCCGGGGAAAATCACAGTCGCAGCCCGTTCCATCCTCCCGTGGCCTGGATGGCCTGGGAGGGTTGTTGGGCTGGGCGATAGAAACCTCCTTGTTTCCCTCTGCTCTCCCGGTTTACCCGGCTTGGGGTCGAGCCCGCCTCCCCCGCCCCCCTCTCGTAGTCTCTTGGAGGGGGGGGATGTCTGGAAGCGGTTGAGAAGGGTTTTAGGGGATAATTACAAGAGCATGAACTGGTTCGTATTTTTTCCTGGATGGAAAAAAACAACACCACCGATTTTTCGCAACCACCTAATAGGAATAAATGGATGATGAACGATCACGTACCTGGTCCCGTCGCCATTTTCCGTCTCTAATGTGAACAATGTGTGCGGTGCGTGATTTTGGATCTGGCGGTAGACTGGACTGGGGGTGGCCTGGGAGGTCCAAGAATAGCAAAGAAAGAGGCAATTTGGATTCCTGATACACAGGCCATCTTCATGCGAACCTGGTTTGATCGACCGATCGAGGTGTGTTCCCGCACCGGTTCAGAGGGTAAGCGTGGGATCGCAAGGGGGGGGGGATGGGATGGGATTGGGACATGGGCGTTCGGTCGAGGTGTCATCCGCGCAGGAGCCAACCGAGACCAAGCCAGGGAAGGGGGATAAACCCGCGCCGGTGCGCGCGCGCGCGTTTGTGTGTCAACGTCTCTGGTGTGTGTGTGTGTGTGTGTGTGTGTGCCTGTTTCGAGGGCCCGGCGAGGCGATGGAGGTGGGAGGAGAACCGAGTCATGGGGGCAGAGAGAAGCCAGCTAGCCCACCCAGGCGGGCGGGGGCGTCCCCCTCCACTCCCCGTCTCGACCGGCTCGATCGGCCACCCGAGGGGGGTTGGATTGGTTCGCCGAACGGTGGTTTGTGCTCCCATCGGACGGATTCCGTCGGTGCCGGGGACACACACGGGGGGGGGGGCAGCTCTTTGGCCGTCCAGGCTTCGGGGTTCCGTTCTCGGGGGATGGGTCATGATGCCGATGGACGGACGGAGGGGGAGACATCAGGCGGGGGCTTTCTGTCCTTTTTTTTATTTTTATTTTTATTTTTGTTCTTTCTTTCTTTCTTTCTTCCTTAAATGGTACTGGGCCTCTCTCCTGGACGAACACGTCGGAACGGGAGGGGGGGTGGGCTCGACAATGACCCAAACAACGCCCAGTTGAAATGTTCTGTGAAGCGAAAAAAGCAGAGCAGAGCAGAGCGGGCGAGCGAGCGAAAAGGAAACGGAAAAAAACGAAAACCGGAGGCAGGAAACGAGCCCGAATTCCCATCCCCCGCCCCCGCCCCCGCCGCCCGGCCGTATTTGTGATGAATTTCCTGCGTGTTTTCTTCTTTCCTGTCAAACTGTCTGTGGTGCGTAGCAGCACATGTAAAGTAAGTACGCTGTCCGAACCCAGATTCGCTTCTCCCCCTCCATGCGCCGTATTGCAACGCCCCCCCCCCCCCTTTTCTTGCCGGCACTCAAAAACTGAAAATAAGTATAAAAAAAAGGAGAAAGCCCTCTGGCGTCAATTGTTCGTCTTGTCGTTGTCGTTTTTTTTCTTTGGGGGTTTTTTTCCCCTATGATTTTTCTACCTCTCTCCAAATGACAGATACCGTCGTCCCCCCCCACGTCCGAGTCTCCCGCGCCAACCGCCCCCCGCATCGCTTACTCGTCACGCTCACGTCCTTCCGTCCACCGAGAAACAGAGAGGCAGGTGCGCGGGCATCACATGAGACCCCCGGGCGACGGTGCGGAAACCGAGGCGTGAGCGACGGGGGAGAGAGGCCGCGGTCCATCGTCCATCTGGAATACGAGAGGGAGGCAGAGGTTATCAAGAGAGAAAGAGAGAGAGAGAGGGAGGGAGATGAGTATCCCCCCCCTCGTCTATTTCTTTTTGGAGCCTCCCGCTCCTTCCGCTGCCTTTCTGGCCTCGGCTGCGCACACGCATCGTCAGCATCTCACACTCTCATCATCATCGTCGGCAACATCGTCGTCATCATCAGTCGTCACGGTGCTCCATCACATCAGTTCCGCCCCCCCCCCCCCCCCCTTCCTTTAAACCCATCCAGACCCTCCTAGCCGTTGCTCCTTGAATGATCCTACCTCGCGAGTCCGGCCACGCGGCATCGCACCCGTGGGCGAGCCGGGGGGAGCCCGAGGAACGCAGCGGATGGAGGAGGAAAAAGGTCAAAAAAGGGGGAGAGTGCGAAAAAAAAGAGGAAAAAAAGAAAGAAAAAAAAGGGCGAGTAGAAAACAAAAAAGAAACTCACCTGCGGCCTGCTTCTGGCGCATGATCTCGGCGGCCGTCTCCTTGGCGCGCTGCATCTCGGTGCCGCTCATGGTGTTGCCCTTCTTCTGTACGTCGCGGGGCGGAGGCGGTCAGCAAAACCCATTCTCGCTCAGCGATGAATGCAAACCATGTACGCATTTCCCCGTCTCGGCGCCGCCGTCCCCAAAGACACACTCGTGCCCCTCCCGGCCTTTGTCCCTCCTCATCCTCGACCCCCCGAGTCTCCAGACATCTCATGGGCGGGCAGCGTTGCGGGTCGGCCTCGGACGAGAGGGGAGCGGCGATGGTGCCGACGCATCACCAGATAAAACCCTCCTCCTCCTCGTCCTACGTCCCCCCCGTCCCCGCCCTCATTCACAGTTCCCCTCCCTCTCCTCTCCTTCCCGCGGGGGACGCGTGGTTAAGCCGGAAAAAAGGGTGTGTGTGTGTGTGTGTGTGTGAGCGGGAAATGGAGTTTCTTACCTGAGCCGCGGCCTTCTTTTGGGCCGCCTCGCGGGCCTTGTCGCGCTGGTTGCCACGGGTCATTTTTGATGATTTTTCGTTGTTGCTTTTTTCGTCGTCTCTCCAAGTCGAGTCTTTTGGCGTGAGAGGTGTGAGAGGTGTGTGTGGGGGGGGTTCCTCTTAGATGCGTGTTGCTCCTCGAAACAAACCAGATGAAATAAAAATAAAAAACGACGAGTTGCGGAAAGGTCGGTTTCGCGTGGTATTCGCTGCCTTTTTTTTTTTTTTTTTGCGTCTCACAAAAAGGGGGGGGAAGGGTGCGGAAGGAGAGTGTTGTTGCGGCGTAGGGGGACGGAAAGAAGGAGGCGTTTAAAGAAGTGAGAAGTAGAATGAAAACAAAAACAAAAGAAAAAGGACCAAGGAAAGGAGGGCCTCGACAACTAAAAAATGCGGTCTGGCCTTTTTTTTTTTTTTTTGTCTTTTTTTTTGCCTTCCCCTCTGGCATGGCTGCGCCTGCGTATCAGGCTATGACCACCCGCCAGCCACTGTAGCGTAGCGTGTAGGCACCTGTCCCTGTACCTGTACCGAGTACCTACCTACCGTACTGTTCTAGAACCTCCTGTCGTCCCCGCCCGAGGGAACCGTCGATCGACCAATCATGTCGCGCCGTTGGGACTCGGTCGCTTCACATGCTCCACCCGGCCGAGTCTATTCGAGCGGCGCCAAATATAGTTACTGCCTGACTACCCACCAGCGGGTACACCGTACCTTACACCGAGGTACAGTTAGTTCACGAGGCAGTTGGTTCCTCGTGGGGTCGCCAGGTACACACACCATAATAGCGATACGGTCAGACAACGCAATCCCCTTCATCGCGTGCGTGTCGCGTGCCGCGTCACAAGTCACAGCCGCATCCGAGATGAGCAAACTTCCCCCGTCTTCAAAGGTCCTTGTCTTGCGTCATCTGCCTACCTAAATACATGCGCGGTCCTAGGGTGGCGTAGGGTGCTTGCTGTGGGCGACTGACTGACTTGCTGACTGACGAGCGAGCGAGCATTCGCAAATCGAGCCAAATTCATTCACCCCATCATCTCTCCCCTTCCGCCGGCCCAAAGAATCGAGAAGGAAATAAATTAACGCCCATCATCGTCCCTATACTTCTCATACACACTCAAGAAACCTTTCCTTCTCCCTCTCTGCAGAAGGCCAATCGAATCTGTTCCAGAAAACCCCCCCGTTCGTTCCCCTTGATGAACCTTCCAGCCTTGCTTGTTCAATTGTCCTCCCAGTCAGAAAGCCGTGGGTGGTATGTCGGGCGGCCCATCGCGAAACAACCAAACGATGCCAAGCCGCATGCGAGAAGAAAGAAAAAAGAAAAGAAGAAGAAAAAAAAGAGAAAAGACCTCCAATGCTGTCATGTCCAAACGTTGACCCCATTGCAATGCGCGTGCAGTCGAGCGTCTCCTAGTCATGACTTGGAGATCAATCGCAACGCTGAACAGGGCAATCCAATCGAGCCCGCGGCACACCGCAAAGGCCATGGCTCGTAATGGGAAGAAAACCAATAATCTCTTCCTTAAGAAATCGTCGCGCGTCTCGTGATCAGCGTCGTAACCGGCGTTTCGTCGAATGAATTAAGCCCATGTCGTCGTCGTGAGCCCGATACAACCATGCACCAAGGAAAGCTGGCAAGTGTTCCTTTCCGCGTGAAGAGCGGGCGTCGAGAATGGAAGAAGAAAAGAAAAAGCAGAAAAGGTACCAAAACAGACAAATGAAAAGCGATAAAAAAAGAAAAAGCGTTTCGTCTATGTCGATGTGTCGCATCGAATCAAGTACAAGCCCATTGAAGGCTCCGTCCGATCTGGTGACGGCTGCCGAGAAGCAGAATGCGATTCTTGTGTTGTGTTGCGCTGCAAATGCCAAAGGAGGGGGGCACTCAATACGCTGCCCGGATCCATAGTGTACACACAAGGCTGGCCTCGCAACCAGATGCAAGACCGCCGTGCTGGACGGATGAAGAGGTGGGGGGTGTGATTGCGAAGTCGTATGGTGGTTGGAGGATGGTTTTTTTTTTGGTGTTTGCACAGACAGTCAAAGGAAAAGGATCGTCAAGTCGTTGCTGCGTTGTCGCCGTGCTGTGCCGAAAAGAAATCTGTTGCGGAAAGCATCACGCCGCCCATCGTGTCCGTTGTCGAGTGCCTGCATCCCGATTTCGTACCACTAAAAAAGTGGAATGGATCCCGGGTGCCAAAAGACGTCGTCGACAACGCGTCGAATACAATTACAGCCACTGGGTCTCGCCGCCGGCGCCCGTGTCGGCAGCGCCGCCGCCGCCGCCGTTGGAGCGCTGCTGGGCTTTGAAGCCGAACTGCGGCATGCGCTGGCCCTGAGGACCGGGGGGAGGGACCGTGACGTTGTTGGCCGCGGGGTAGCTGGCCTGGTTGCCGCGGGAGGCCATCGCGCCGTTGAGGCCGTTGCCGAAAGCACCGCCGGGGGAGATGATGGAGGTGTTGTTGGACATGGCGCGGTTGTGGCCGGAGCGCAGGGGGATCTGGCCCTGGGTGGCGTCTGCGGGGGTGACCTGGCCGCTGGAGGTGGCGCTACCACGGCCCTCGAACGCCTGGATCTTGGCCTGGATACGTCGGCCGTAGGGGGTCGAGCGGATGGAAGGCAAGATGGGGCGGATGGCGTCGACCAGGCGGAACTTGCCGTGAGGGGTCGCGTACTCGAGGGCGGTCTGGATGACATAGTTGGCGTACGAGTCGCGGAGGAGTCTCTCGATCTCGCCGGGGGTCAGGAGCTCCTCGACGATCATGTCGCGCGAAGGTTCCTGGGAGCAGCGCAGGCACTTCTCAATGACGTTGGAGCTGAACTTGTGGCGGGACAGCTGGCCGATGCGGTTCTGGAACATGCGGACGATGGGCTCCGTGAAGGAAGGCTCGTTGAGATCGATGATGTACTGCACAACGTAGTTGCCGAAGGGGTCCTGGACGAGGATGGGGGCGTGCTCCGTGATCTTGGCAATCAGCCAGGTCTTCTGGTCGCCCGAGGCGTGGTCGATGCAGCGCTGGAGGACGCAGCAGCCGTGGCGGTGGGTGCCAACGTCGACGCAGTTGGTGCCGACGGCGTCGAAAATGAACTGGGCGTCCTGGGCGCTGAGCTTGTTGAGACACTTCTGGATGACGTGGTTGCCGTTGAGGTCCTGGATGAGCTCGACGACCTGGAAGCGAAGGGCGTTGATGATCATCTCGATCTGGGTGGGGGTGGTGACGAACTCGATCATCTTCTGGAGCGCGCGGGTGCCGTGCTGGTTGAGGGCGATGCGAACCATGTCGGCGGCGGCGTTCTGGATGAGGACGGTGCGCTCGTCGTCATTGCAGAACTCCAACAGCTTCTGGCACAAGTAGTTGCCAAAGGGGTCCGTCATGAGCTCGATGACGTGCTGGTTGGTCTCGAGCCATATCATGTGGACCTGCTCCGGGTTGCGCTCCTCGAGCTTCTTTTGCAGATAGCGGCAGCCGTGCTGGTCCTTGCAGAGATCGTAGATCTGGCCGCCGACGTTCTCGAGGGCGAGGCCGTTGTAGCGGGACATGGCTAAAGGAAAATGTCAGCGGTGCGGTGCAGAGGCGGGGGACGAGAAAACTCGACGTACCTTCGTTGTCCATCTGGCGGCGGTGCTGGATGACGCGGGCCTGGCTGTCACGAGGCTGAGGCGGCGGCGGCTGCTGCTGCTGCTGCTGCTGCTGCTGCTGCGGGGGGGTGTAGAGCGAGCCGTAGCCGGCGTAGTTCTGAGGGGGGTACATGGTGCCGCCGTTGTTGAGGTTCATGTTCTGCATGCTCATGGCCAGGAGAGGAAGGCCGTAGGGGCCAGAGGTGGGCGGGCCGTTGCTGTTGGGAGAGACGTAGCCGCTGGGGTAGAAGCCGCCGTATCCGTTGCCGGGGCCGGCAGTAGCAGTGCCATTGGGCACCTGGTTACCCTGGGACGTGTGGGGGAAGCCCTGGCCGGGCGCGCCCGGGCCGAAGGGAGCGGCGCTGGCCTGGAGAGCGGATTGGATGGAGGGGTAAGGCCCGGCCTGCTCGCGTTGGCCGCCCATGCTGTTGTCGTTGGACAGCTCACGGCTGTGACGGCCGGCAACAGCGCCGGCGGGAATGCGACCGATGCTAGCATTGTGGTTATGGAAATGCTGCTGGGCATGGTTGTTGGTGACCAAGCCACCGTTGGCGGTCTTGACGGTGGGCACATCGTTGGCAGAGAAAGAGCTCTGCAGCTTGGGGGGAGTAGCCATCATGTGGTTCCCGGTGGGGGAGACGATGGGGTTCTGGTTGGCGTCGGAGGGAGCGTCCGGGTAGAACTTCAAGTCGAGCGAGTGGCGGACAGAAGATCGGTTGCCGATGTCTCCGGGAGAAGCAGCTCCGTTGAGGGCAGCCGTGTTGATGGCAGACAAGCTCTGTTGGGCGCGGTGACGGTTAATATTGCCCCAACCGTTGGAAGAGGGCGCGTCAGGAGCGGGCGAGGGGGAGAGGGCAAGGTCAAGGGCAGCGGAAGATGCAGAGAGCTAAACAAGGCAAACAAAACGTCAACACTGATACAGAGGTCTGACAGTTGGATGGGTTGCTGGTTTGACGTCGACAGTCGAAAGACGTTGCAAAACCAACCGACCCTGACCGTCGAAAAGTGCGAGGAACAGTAAACGAACAAACGAAACAGGGTGGGTTTCTCTTCTCTTCTGTGTCAAGAGAGGAGGAAAATGAGGAAACAGAAACGGAAACGGAAAGAAGCAGGGAAGCGAAGGAAGTTTTTCGGGGAAAGAAAGGTGGGTGGAGTGAATTGGGAGGTGAGGTTGAAGGCAGGTCAGGTACGGGTTGCAGTTGCTTCGGCTGGCGGCTTGCACCTTCCCGTCTCCGAGAGTTGGTTTGGGACACTCAACAACAGCCCGCCAGTGAGAAAGCGGCTGACACTGGCTTGACCATGCATTGGAGGGGAAATAGGAAGAAGGGCAGTGTTTGTTTGGGTGGGAAGGGGATTTGCAAAAAAAAGAGTGACTTACCATCTGATCGTCGCGGCGAACCAAAGTCGGGAAGTTGTCGTCGCCGTTATTCTGGGCGTACTTGTTGTCACCAGAAGTGTCCTCCTCACCGAAGAGGAAGCGGGCGGTGCCAGTCTGGTCGAGGTCGGCACCATAAAGACCGGTGCGGGAGCGTGTGACCGGCATTGAGTAGCGGTTGTAGCTGTTGTTGGGGGAACCAGAGTCAGCCATTACTTTGATGTGAGCTTGATTTGCTGTGGTAAGTATTATGGTTCACTTGTGGACAAGTCGTTGGTTTGTTTGTGGTTTGTGGAAGAAGTAAGAGAAAGAACTGCAGAAGAAAGCTTTAAATAGGGTGGATCGTGAAGGGATTGAGATGGAGGATCAAGAGACTGCAAAGGGCAGGAGTGAAAGGCTTCGGAGGGAAGGGAAGGCACGGCACGGCGGACTGAAGATTGCAAACTTGCAACTGCGGGTTTGAACAGGCCAGAAGGTGCGCTGTTGTAAGTTCAGAACAAGTGTGTGGAGTGAATGGCCAGAGGAAAAGCCAAAAGACCAATTCACAGTGCTGTGAGATGGTGCGAAGGAGGTGAGAAGGGGCTTGGTTGATGAGTGTGGCTTGAGCGGTCTGAAGTGCGGTCTGGTGTGGTTGTGTATCAGAGATCGAGAGGTCCAAGGACCGAAGGTTCGAAGTTTGCCTTTATATCAATGGAATGGGGGCGGGTGGGTGAGTGATGCGGTCAAGAAAGGAAGAGGCAATTGGAAGGAAGGAGGCCAGTTGAAGGTGGCAGTTGAAGGAAGGAGTCAGTTCAAGGAAGGAGTCCACCAACTCCAGATCGGAATCGCGCCTTCTTCGAGTGCCTTCAACACCGCAGTACTGCACCTCTCAAGGCAGAAGACCCCATCATCGAGACAGACAGAGCAGGTTGATGTGGGATTCGAGTTTACGGCTCCTCGATCCAGAACCAACACTCTCTCAGCAAGCCCCGAGGGAGGCCATCGTGTCTACCACATTTCACCAGACCGTTTTGAACTCACCAACGACTTGTCCACAAAATGCACAACACACAACACGGGGGAAGGGTCACGGCACTCACGCATTGGAGGACCGATGGCTAGTCGGGTCCTGGCGGACAGCCTCCTCCTTCTCGTCCTCGTCGCTGTTTCTGCGCGATCCCGGCACGGACCGGGACGGCATGTGGTCGTCAAAGTTGAAGCGGGACTGCATCAGCGTCGACTGGGGCGAGGTGAGCTGCGACCCCGAGCGGCCGGGCCGGTTGAAGAGGCCGGGAGGCGACGTGAGGCTCGAAGTCGAGTACCGGTTGGGGCGCGAGAACATGGTGGGGAAACCCGACGACTCGTGGTATTCGGGCGGCGTCGTGGGCTCCGACTGGTGGCCGTGCCGTAGGTCGTCCTGCATCTTGGCGAGCTCCATCTCTTCGCGACGCTGCGCCTGCTCCAGCTTCTGCATCTCCATCTCGAAACGGCGCCTCTGCTCGCGGAGTCTCTCGTATTCAATCTTCTTCTTCTCGATCTGCGTCACTTGTTAGCTGCGGGGTGGGGGGCATTCTCCTCTCTTTGAGTGTTGTGGCAGCCGTCTGTCGCAAGAACGAGGTTCGACGGCAGAGCGACGGTCGATCCCACACGTACCAATTGAACTTTGTGCAGAGTCTGGGACACAGAAACGTCAGTCGCATTCAAGCAAAGATGCGCACGCGCGCCGTCGAACAAACTGCGCAGGAAGAGGCGCAGAGGAACAGCGGTCGGGCGAAAAGAGGAAGGGACATACGTTGTTGTAATCCTGACCACCGAGGTCGGGGCCGCGCTGGCTGGTAATGGAAGACAATGTTGGTACACGCCCCGAGTCGGTGGTGAAGCGACGAGGCAGGGAGCCTCGGCCGTCGTGGGCGGCCTGGACAGGCTGCGGAAGGCGATTGCCGTTCCGCGGGGGCGAGACAAGCGTGTTCATCGTGGAATCGTTACGGGGGGGCGGTTGAGATCGAAAGCGTAGCTCGTCCATGCTTTGGCGCACTCCAACAACTCGTACACGGCGCGGGGGGCAAGGCCAAGTGGCGGCGGCTGGTTTCTATGATTCTGCTGGCATCAAGGAAGACGCGACGGTCAGCGACAGGAACACGAAAGAGGTCAGTGTGGTCAGAACAGAAGCAGTGGCAGCAGCAGCAGCAGCAGCATCCGAGACTCTGCTGCGGTTGTTGGGATAAAAGGGGGCGACAGCCGCGACGACGACGACGACAAGAAACACGGAGCAGAGAGCGAGAGTTTGGCGGGTCTGGGAAACAAGGAAAGCCGGAGGCGGGGTGCTTAATCTGGCAAAGTCGGACGGTGCTGATCCCTCTTCCCATAAGCTGGCTGGGAGAGGGGGGTAACGTAACGCGAGGTAGCGTCCCTCACGGCCCGTCGTCTCCAAATGCGGGCGGCAGCCAGTGAAGCACTGAAGAGACCGGGGGGGAGGGGGGGAGAGATAGAGAGCGCAACGATGGCGGTCGGGCCGGGACCACGCGTGGCAGCAGCGGCTAGAGCTGGACCGCGTAGCGTGAGACCCGAATGTCTCGCCTTGCAACTCTTTCTCTCTCTCTCTCTCTCGCGTGTACTGGTTCTCCCCGGTATGTCGGTTGGGAAAAGCGCAAGCCGAACCGTCACGCTGTCGCTGCTCTCCCAGCTTCCGCTACAAGCGCACCCCTCCCCTCCGGACCTCTTGTTCCTCTTTTTGATGCGTGTGTTGCGATGTGTGTGAGGTTTTCCTGGCAGTCCAGCTCCGTGGTGTGGTTGATGTCGGTAACCGTCGGGCGCGCATCGAAGGTTGGCGGAATGGTTGACTTTCCCGAGTCGGCGGCGGCGCGGCGCAGCGTAGGAATAGGGTGCCGATGTTTGTTTGTTCCCTCTCGTCCTCTCGCTCTCGCTCTGTTTCTCTCTCTCTCTCTCTCTCTCTCTCTCTCTCTCTCTCTCTCTCTCTCTCACTGCCGCCTCTGCAAAAAAGCTGTGCAACGAAGTCGATGCAGATGCGCGAGACACCCAAACCCCTCCTCCTCTCCTCCTCCAGCAATGGGCGGAGGGCACAAAAGGGAACACCGGAAAGAAAAGGAGAAGGCAAAAAGCGAACCAGAACTGTACACTTACCCGTGGACGGGATTTCCCCCTCTAATCTTTGGTTTTCGCGTGTTTCTTTTCCCCCCAGGTTCCAGGTTCAGGTCCAAGTACAGAGAAGTACAGGTCGGAAAAGAATAAAAAGAACAAAAAAAAACGTCTCTCTCACACACGGACCACGCAGGCACAACACGCACGTCGCTGCCCTGGAGAGCCAGGGGGGGTCGAGGCGAGGCAAGGGCTGGGACTGAGTGAGAGAGAGAGAATGGGAGGTTGTTGTTTCTTCGGGAATACACAGATACACACGCACACACAAGGATTGGTGTACAGGAAGAGAAAACTTAAGACGGCGGCGCGCGGGGGGGGGAGGGGAGGAAACCGATCAACGTAAAGGGAAGAATTCGAGGAGGGGAAGGGGGGACGCCATAGAGAGAAAAGGCAGAAAAAAGGTAGGTAGCGATTTTTAGGGGTGTGTGGGTTGTGGTTATGGTTGTGGTGGGAGGAACAAGCACACGGTTGAAGTGGGCGCCGTGCAGAGCAGAGCCAGACTAAGGCCCAAGATACCCCTGCGCCGCCGACGGGGTAGAGGGACGCATCTCACTCGCTGGCGTTTTGGCACCCAAGGGACCTTGCAAGTGAGTACATGGTCCATATCCGTACTTGGAGGTATATCCGTACATACCTAGATAGTACATACATACATACATACATGCAACATACTACACTCTGGAGACAAGACTTGCCAGAGAGCCAACGTGGGCAAAGTACCTTGCGTCGTAAGCGTACCTACACTATTTACTAGTACTGCGTAGTACGTATGCATGCCCTGTATGTGTAGGTACCTAGGTAGGTAGGTAGGTAGGTGCTGCGTTGCCGTCTCCTGACCCGGTCCTTGTCAGGGTAGCGTAGCGTCCACGATGTACAGTAGTTTACCATACGCAGTAGGCACCTAGTCCTGCGCGCGCCGTGCCTGGCCTGGCCTGGCCTGGCCTGATCGGGGAGGAGAGTTGCGGGTACTGCGTTTGTGGTGTGTATACTACGTATTAGCCATGTTCCCACCCTACCTACCCACCTAACCTTGGGTATGTACGAGTGAGTGCGCAGAGCAGGTAAGCTACAACGTCTGGGATGGCGTCAACCGTGCACTGTAACCGCCGTGCATGTGTGGTTGAAAGCTGGCTTGGTTGGAGGTGGTGGTGGTGGATGTATGAATGCCCCGACTGAGTGAGAGTGACACAGAGACAGAGAGGGCGAGGAAGAGAGTCTGACACAGAGCAGCTGCAGCTGCAGCACAGGCTGCTCAGCTTTCCGGCTCCGTCATCTTCTTCCCTTTCCCAGTCCCAGAAAGGCAAAAAAAGGGCCGGTGTGGCAACCAACCCTGCCCAAACCCTTTTTTCCCACCCGCCCGCCCCCCATCAGCAACGGCCAGTTCAAGGATGAGCCCGCAGATGCGGTTGCACTCGATCGTCGGACACTTGAATACTTCTCAGGTACTCCGTGCACTTGAATACGTCGTGTGTACTCGAAAGCCCACCTGCCTGCCCGTACAGGCAGCCAGTCTCCGTCCGGTGTCGTTAGGAGCCGTGGCCGGTAAATACTAATTGGTGTTCGGAGCGGTGGGAAATTAAAAACGATGCGTCCTCCCCGATGCATCAAAATCCCCGTGTCTCGATTCCCTGTCTGACTTCATTCGTCTTCTCCTCGTGACGTGGAAAGCGGCGAGATAATCCAGACAAATCATCCTCACCCCTCCTTCTCCTCCACTTGTCGGGGGGTTTTTTTTTTCTTTTTTTCTTTTTCTCTCACCCCCCCCTTCTTGTCTCACTGTTAAACCCCCCCTCTCGTTCCCCTCCTATAGTGAGGGGCTGGCACACTGACAACCAAACCCATGGGAAACCACCCAGTCTAGAAGGTCGGAGGTCGTCCGGACTAGTCCCGCCCCGTTGATTGTCTTGTTCCGTTTTCCTGTCAGGGGCTACTTCCCCCTGGGCGCAGTGCAGTGCAGTGCAGAGTGGTTGGTTGGTCCACGGCCCCATGCGGCCATGCCTGTCTGCCTGTTAAGCTTGCTCAAGCAAGCGATGAATACATGCTTCGTACAAACTGTCAACAGGAATGGCTTCTGTCAGTGCATCTGACGCTCTGTCTGGGTCCGACAGAAAGCCCAAGTTTCTCCTCCCCCCCTTTTTTTTTTCTCTTGGTGCAAAGTCTCGCAGGGTTGTCACCGCTTCCTCAACTTCGTGCTTGAACCTTGGTCGCATTGGCAATATGCCCAAGAGGGCTTCGAGGCTATCGGGATCGCTTTGGAGCCTGTGCGTGTACGTGGTTTGCTCTCCCGCTGGCTGCGCAAGAAGCTCCCAGCCAAGGACTTGCCTGTCTCGCCAGGCGGTGAAGCGGCAGTCTATGTGGGTTGTCATCATCAAGTACAGGACTACTGCGTATGTACCGTACTATGTGTGCACGTACAATATGTAGGGAGCCTGTTCATGTCGACACCTTTAGCCGCAGTCTGTGTGCCGCGCACTGCCTGCCTCGCATGGCTTATCGGGACTTGGATGGCCCTGCGCCGCGGCGACGCACTTTCCCCGGACCAAGCGACAACATATTGATCGCAAGGAGCTGCCGTCTTCGTGCCCTCTCCTCTGCCACATCGGCCATGCCCCATCCCACAATCCATCTTTGTTCGCAACGGACGTGGTTGAGGGCTTGCTAAACCTGGCTTGGAGGAGGCAAGGGCTGGTGAGCCTATTGTCTGTGCCATGGCTGTGAATGATCTGCTTTAGACGAGTCGTCAGACCGGGGCTGTTCGCCGGCCAGCGAGATGTGCGCATGGGGGGGGGGGGGGGGCAGAACATCAGGTTTCGTTTGGCACTCTGGGCCCTGTTCACTGGGTTGTTCTGCCCATCTGACGATGAACTGCTGGTGGTAGAGGCGCGTTTGCTGCCATTCCAAAAACCTTGGGCCCTCCTCTTTCCGACTGTTGCACAGCCATTTCTCGTTGGACAATCTTGGTAGAATCTTGCGGTGAAAGGCATCTCGAGACAACGGCGGGCGTTTGAGCTCATTGGTCAACCCTGCAGCAAAGTCGTTTTTTGGCAGCAACAATATCCGTAACCCTCCCTTCCATCGCCTCGGTATAAGTGCTACGGTTTGCAATCCGCCATTGGCAAATTAACCATGCTTTAGAATCAGGTCATTACTGTTTTGTGCGTCCCACCTTTTCCTCCCTCATTTTTTTTCTTTTCTTTTGCCTTCCTCTCTTTCATACGCAGAGGCGCTGGTGGAGAAGACAGGGTCCTTCCGTTCCGGGGGGTCGTTGGCTAAGTTCGGTAGCTCGCCAAACAACCGCCGCTTGTAAAGACGATAGTCTAAGCACAAAACAGAGGGTGAGTATTCGATCAACTTCGAATCACAAGTCCAAGTCTTGCAGCATCATGCAGGACGCATGTCAATTTCGCCTAAACAGAGTCCGCATGCGTGTGTATGTGTGCGTGTCTTAGGGCTGCCGGTCTGTCTGAGGCTCTACAATGAGGGGTGAGAGACGAGGAGGGGGGTGCTTTTGCCATGGCTTGACGCACCGGTGCCCAGCTATCAAGCTATGCAGCCTCGTTCTCAGCACAACTTTAATCAAATATAGAATGAACAGCTGTACAGAGACATACGTGCGCGGTCTGCCCCGCGATTTGGACGCAAATACGCGCGAGCAGGTAGGCGGGCTTGTCGATACCGCATCTCGTGCCGTTGCTTGTGGGCTGGCGAGGGTCTCGAAGTGACTTGCATCTTCCCAATGCCCACTTCCCACACGCCATATGGTATGCGAGGGGTCCTTGTTCGCGGGCAGAAGCTCGCTCCAGGTCTTCGTCATAATGCCCTCCCCGGGACGGCTTTCGAAGCAAGGGTCGTCAGGGCCGGGCAAATAACAAAAGGCGCCAAAACAGCAGTCAGAGAAAGTAATTTGTTGGGTGGCAAGCATGGGCTTCTGTAGGCTGGTAGTGGCTCGGCTCTACACCGACTTTTTGAGTCCCGCATCGAGTGGGTTAGCTGCGAGTCTGCGACAAAAGCAGGCGTGGGCGGGCGGTGGCATTGGCGTCCAAAGTAGCCAGACTCCAGACTCGGACCGTGGCGACTTGTCTGGTCAAGCTTGGAGGCGTCCTCCAGTAGGTATTGGCTTTGTACCCTGCCGATGGGCAGGGTGGAGGGCGGCAGAGAGCGTCTCTGACTCTGGCTGTCGTCCCATGTCACTTGCAGGATTGACAGAATCCTAGTAGACTGACGGCGGGCTAAGCCCAGAATGCTGAATGGTCTTCCATCAGCCATGTTCTGCGCTAGTCTGAGGCATGTCGGCTCGACGATCAGTTAGTCAGATATTCCCTCGCCCCCCCTTTTATTTTTATTTTTTTAATCGCCATTCTGGCACCAGCCCCTTGTCGTTGATTAAAGGTTCCATCAGGCAAAGGCGGCAAAGCCCTTGGCTCGGGCTCCTCCGTGTCGCGATACCCCCGCAAGGAGGGGTCACTCCGATAACAGAGTGGTTGGATCCTCGATACGCCGCAGAGCTCGAGGCCACAGGTCGTGACTCGCGCGGGGTCAACCTGTTGCATCATAGTCGCTCCCTAAAGTCGAGGTTCAAAGACATGGGTAGCCAGGTCAACGGCGCCGTTGGCGAAGCTTGAACTACGCCACGTTGAATGGTCTCAGGGGCTTCTCAGCCGCGTAGGAAGGGGGCCGGCTACAAGATTGTTTTCTCAAACTAGCCTCGGCGCTTCCCATTGAGTAGTTTGATGTCAACCATCGAGTGTGGTGTGCCGTCGTAGATGTCTCGTTGTGCTGCATCGCGGGGCAGCTCGACTGCCCACACTAGCCGATCGGGGTTCGATATCTGGAGTCGAAGAGGGGCCATTGCAGTTGACGGGACGCGACTCGACTCGCCACAAAATCTCCTCTGCCAACGCAACATGCAGCCGCCGCCTTTTCTGCTGCGGGTCGCACAAAGGGAGACCCTGCGGGGAGCAATCTGATCCTATGCAGGTGTGACGTGACGACAGACATGGACCACGAGGTGTGAGCAGCATATGTATGATACACATGGTTGCGGGCAACCTTTCGGAGTCAGCTCTGGCGATGTTTGAACGACAGCCGTCTCTGCAGGCGGCCATGGCAAAGCACTAGTACTCGGCTGATGAGCTCCAAGCAAGCAGCGTCGATGTGATATGTAGTAGGCAGTGTGTAGGCTGTTGTCGTGTTCTTGATAAGACAGAGGCGTTTGGTCCGTCGCGGGGAGGGGTAATGGGTATGAGGTAGAGAGAAAGGATGGTGGATGGCGGGGCTTGCAGCAAACGACCAGGCACGCAAGTACCGAGGTACTTTATCCTGGATGCTGTACATTACATTACCTAGGAAGGCACATTGCCTTAGGTACCTACTACTACTATCTTTTCTTGTTTAGGAATTCACTTGGGAACTGCGGCTGCACAATTCGGCAAAGGGTAATGCCTACCCACCTACCTACCTAGGTTCCTACCTTCTCAGAGGTGATAACCCCCACTCCTTCCTTTCATCGTTGGCCGTTCGAGGAAAGTGCTCAAGAACCCCTGGTCTTTCTTGAGGTATTTCAACGTCGAAGCGTTGTCGGCTATTCGGGATCGACAGGTTGATTCATGTATGTATAGATGGATGGATGGATGGATGGATGTGTGGGCGAGGGTGTGATTAGGTTATGTTAGGTAGTAGGGACGCCGCATGCTACTTGGATTCCACCCACTTCCTGTAACTGCAATGCTTCGCTCTGCACCAATTGAGCATTGGCCTACCATACCTAGATTTGCCTCTTATGGATAGATGCTCGAGCCCGAGTTTGTTCGGTTGTTCTTGATAATGTGCCGCACAACGTATGTACGATATGGGCCCAAGGTCCAGGCTCACGGGCTCTTGTCAATGTCAGTGATATATATATATAGTCGGGCAGATATGCTAGAACACGCAGGTGAAGTGATTGATATCAGGCTGGTGACCATGCGACTCAATACAGCAATTGGGTTTTCTGAACCATCATGCCACTTTGAACTAACCTCTCATCAACACATCAGCACGTACATAGTACCGCCAGTTACTTCTTCTAAGCCCTTCAATGCCTGAGTCAAATGAGCTGCGGCCGACTAGTCCGGCGGCGAGTTGGCAAGCCGGTCACCAAGTTGGGATGAACTACCAGTCCATTAACCTTCCTTACCGAGGCAAATGAAGACGAGAACTGCAGCACCTGTAACACACGTCCGACACCACACCTCACCTAGGGCTTCATCGTGGCTCACCTAGGTAAGCGCAGGTGTAACCCCGCCAACCTGGCACTCTCGTCGCCATCCCAAGAACATCTTATCAGGTTTATCGACACCTGCCCCGCTGACAAGACTGGCACTGGCAGACGATTGATGCTGCCGACATCCCGCTTCCTGCGTGAGTTTCTCTGCAAAGGACTGTTGGTGGACTGTTTGTATATAACAATAAAAAGGGCAATTCGCGGGGAGTATTACGAATGATATCTTGATGGTCTTCTTCCTACTCTTCCTGCCCACCTACCGACCGAGGTATTACAGTACTGGCTTTCGGCTCCGTGCTGACTAAGAAACGCCAAACGCTCAGGCAAAGGTCACCAAGTGCAGGTGGGGCAGCTGGCGCCACCCGGCATCGCGGGGCCAAACTTTTCGCTGCCCGCCACCTTCCTCAAACTCGCGATGTGACTCGACCGACTGGACTGCATCACAAATTTCTGCGGTAGATCCTCTCCCGCGCTGCCGACCCGTTCAGACACATGATGAGAGTGGGAGACCTACGGTGACCAAAATGCAAGACGACGGCTTCGAGGCTCTCCTCGAGCCTTTCTACAACGGAAAGAAGCTCACAGATCCCATATCGACAAAGGAGGATAAATTTCAGCTGCTGCCCGCCTTCCTCAAGGTCAAGGGTCTCGTCAAGCAGCACATCGACTCGTACAACTTCTTTGTCGAGAATGAGATCAAGGAGATTGTCCGCGCCAACCGCATCATCCGGAGCGATGTCAACAGCTCCTTCTGGCTTGAGTACGTTGCTCACAAATCACACGCCGCCCTCTTGCCTCATGCTCACTCTTCTAATCTCCTCTCAGGTTCACTGATATCAGAGTCGAGCGACCCAGTCGCGTCGACTTCAACGACATCAGAGCCCAGAATGAAGTCACGCCGATGGAATGTCGCCTGCGCGACATGACATACGCCGCGCCCATCATGGTTGACATCGCCTACATCCGTGACAAGTCCAAGATTGTGCGGAAGAATGTCCCGCTTGGCCGCCTTCCTGTCATGCTCAAGAGCTCCATCTGCAGACTCGGCGGGGCCAACAACGCCGAAATGTCACGCATGAACGAGTGTCCCTTGGACCCTGGCGGTTACTTCATCATCAACGGCACGGAAAAGGTCATTCTCATCCAGGAACAGCTCAGCAAGAACCGTGTCATCGTCGAAGCCGACGAGAAGAACAGCGTTATCACGGCCTCGGTAACCAGTTCGACTCACGAGCGCAAGTCCAAGACGTACGTGACGCTCAAGAAGGACCGGATTCTCCTGACAGCCAACATCTTGGTCGAGGGCATACCGATTGTCATCATCCTGAAGGCCCTGGGAGGCCTGACGGACTACGAAATCATGCAGCTTGTGGCCGGCGACAACGGAAAATACCAGGACGAATTCCTCGTCCAGTTCGAGGAAGCAACCAAGGTCGGCGTCTACACCCAGCAGCAAGCACTGGAATACATCGGCGCGAGGGTAAAGATGGGCAAGAGCAGAGTCCCCTTCGCGGCCCAGGTCCGACGGAACCACGTCGAGGAAGCCCTCGACGCCCTGGCAAACCTCATCATCGCCCACGTCCCCATCGAGGGCCTGGACTTCTACCCAAAGGCAATCTACGTGGCATTCATGACACGCCGTGTTCTCATGGCGCAGCATGACCCCAGTCTGGTCGACGACCGGGACTTTGTTGGAAACAAGCGTCTAGAGTTGGCCGGCCAGCTTCTCTCTCTGCTTTTCGAGGATCTGTTCAAGCAGTTCTGCGGCAACGTCAAGAGCAGCATCGACAAGGTCCTGAAAAAGGACAACCGAGCCGTTCCTCTCGATGCTGTCAACATGATCAGCAACCACGCCAACATGATCGGCCAGGGTATCAACCGCGCCATCCAGACGGGCAACTGGACTGTCAAGCGTTTCAACATGAACCGAGCCGGCGTCACCCACGTCCTCAGTCGTCTCAGCTACATCAGCGCACTCGGCATGATGACGAGAATCAGCTCCCAGTTTGAGAAGACCCGCAAGGTCAGTGGCCCCCGCGCACTTCAGCCATCTCAATGGGGTATGCTGTGTACTTCAGACACGCCCGAAGGTGAAGCCTGCGGTCTGGTCAAGAACCTGGCGCTCATGACACACATCACAACCAACGTCGAGGAGGCGCCCGTCAAGCGGTGGGTCTTTACCCTCGATGCCGGCGTCGAACCCATCAGGAACTTCTCAGGCGGCGAGATGCACCGCGAGACCTCGTATGTCATCCACATCAACGGAACGCCCTTTGCGCTCACGAGATACCCAAAACGGTTTGCCGGCAAGTTCAGGACGATGCGGAGACGCGGCTGGATCTCTCCTTTCGTCAGCATCCACATCAACAATCACTTCAACGCCGTCCACATCGCGACTGACGAGGGGCGCATTTGCCGACCTTATATCATTGTCAAGAACGGCAAGCCCAAGCTCAAGGAAGAACACCTGCGCCTTTTGCAGCTCGGCAAGGCCACTTTTGACGACTTTCTGACCCACGGCATCGTCGAGTACCTCGACGTCAACGAGGAGAACGATACCCTCGTGGCCCTGTACGAGAAGGACGTCACCCCCCTCACCACCCACATGGAGATCGAGCCATTCACCGTCCTCGGCGCAGTTGCCGGTCTCATTCCTTTCCCGCACCACAACCAGTCGCCCCGAAACACCTACCAGTGCGCCATGGGTAAGCAGGCCATCGGCGCGATCGCCTACAATCAGTTCAACCGTATCGACACGTTGCTCTACACGCTTGTTTACCCGCAAAGGCCAATGGTCATTTCCAAGACGATCCAGCTGGTCAACTACGACAAACTGCCCGCCGGACAGAACGCGACCGTCATTGTCATGTCGTACTCTGGATACGACATCGAGGACGCCCTGGTGCTGAACAAGGCGTCGTGCGATCGCGGTTTCGGGCGTTGCCAAGTATTCCGTAAATACACGGCCGAGCTGCAGAAGTACCCGAACGGGCGGCGAGAGCGTATCGGAGACCCGGTGAACGACGAAAACGGGAGAACGAGCAAGCACGAGGCGCTGGACGACGACGGGCTGGCGATCGTTGGGTACAAGGTCAACTCGGGCGAGGTCATGATCAAGAAGGAAACACCGCTCGATACGGGATCTACCGGCATCGGCATGGATCGCGGGCCCAGCGAATTCCGCGACTCGTCCATCTCGTACAGGATCGCGGACCCGGCGTACATCGACAAGGTCATGGTGTCCCACACGGAGAGGGAGACGATGGTGGTCAAGGTGCAGACGCGGCAGACGAGAAGGCCCGAGCTCGGAGACAAGTTCTCGTCTCGTCACGGGCAAAAGGGTGTCGTGGGCATCATCGTCGACCAGGAAGATCTACCGTTCTCGGACACGGGCCTGGTGCCCGACATCATCATGAACCCCCACGGCTTCCCCTCTCGTATGACTGTCGGCAAGCTGCTCGAGTGCCTGACTGGAAAGGCTTCGGTTCTGGACGGACGGAAAGATTACGGTTTCGGCGACGCTTTCCGGTCGCACCCCCTGGAGCAGATGAGCGCGGCGCTGGTGGACCACGGCTTCTCGTGGGAGGGCAAAGACTACTTCACTTCGGGCATCACGGGAGAGCCGCTGGAGGCGTACATCTTCAACGGGCCCATCTACTACCAGCGGTTGAAGCACATGGTCCAAGACAAGATGCACTCTCGTTCGCGGGGCCCCAGAGCCATCCTCACGCGGCAACCGACGGAAGGACGATCCCGCGACGGCGGTCTTCGTCTGGGTGAGATGGAACGCGATTGTCTGATCGCGTACGGAGCTTCCCAGCTGCTCTTGGAACGTCTCATGATAAGCTCCGACGGAACGCAAATCGACATTTGCCAACAGTGCGGCCTGTTCGGTTACAAGGGGTACTGCCACACGTGCAAGAGCACCAGGGAGGTGACGCAGATGACGATGCCGTATGCGGCCAAGCTTCTTGTGCAAGAACTCATCAGTATGAACGTTGGCGTGCGGTTGCAGCTCGAGGACGAATTCCCACACCCGAGGTGATGGGAGGGGGTTGCGGCATAGTATGTACAGTACCTCGAGCGTATCAGGAGAAAGCCGAGTGTTATTTGGCGTTTATTGCGAGGGTGGCATAGGTCTCGAAGAAGAAGAAAAAGTATATACCGTACTATGTAGATGGCATACGAGCAATGTTCGATACAAGCTGTGGGTTTCTGCACACAAATTGGACATAGTTTTTTGGTGCCATCTTTCTCGAATGTTCAGAGGGAGTCGGCCATGTCCTCCGACCCGATATCAAAGTGGGGCAGCGCTCATCCGGGCGGATCCGTCCCCACACCCCGGCTACCTAGCTAACTAGCTCCCCCTGCGAATTTTGAATTGCACTGTAGGTATACTTCCGCAGTCACCCACGATTTCCTGACATCATCTCTTCCCGCCCGTCACACCCGGATGATTTCCTCCTCTCAACCGTTAACACCGTTGACCTGTTGCTTTCGTGTCCGCGGCATATACCCGATGCATCTCCCTCGCAATCATTTACGATGACCGGTTGTCCAGCACCCATGGCCGCTGTGCGCCTCACCACGTCGTCGTCTCCCGGCGTCCGCGCCGTCGCCGCGGCGGCGTCCCCGCGGACCTCGCGGCTGTGGTCCAGCGCGACCGCGGCCGCGAACGCCGCCACCGCCCGGATCTCGGTGCCCGACGCGGCGGCCGCGGCATCGACGCCGCCGTTCGTCCTGGCGCGCGACAGAACGAAGCACCGCGAAACCCCGAACCGCTACTTCAACCCCTCCGACACGGTCCTCTCCAGCAACGGCGGGAGTCCCGGTAAGAAACCCGGCGATGAGAACAAGGCCAACCTCGGCAGGAGTGAGTTTGCCCGTTTTCTTCTTCCTCATCTTCTTCTTCTTCTCCGTTTCGAGACTCTGCTGACGCGCGGGGCACCCCGACAAACAGCCCTCCGCATCCTCCAAGACCACCTCCCGACGGTGCTGCAGTCCCCGCTCCCGCAGGAGATCCTCGCCCCCAACATCTCGCTGCACCTCTTCCCGACGACGCACCCGCACCTGCCGACCGTCTCGGGCCGCGTCGCCTACACCGCCGCCCTGTGGACCTCGCCGATCGCCTGGAACCGCCTGCCCCTGGTCGGCAACGTGCGGCTGTCCATCATCTCGGAGCGCGTGACGAAGCAGCCGCTCCACTTCGCGCCGCTGCGCTCGGGCGCCATCCCCGAGCAGCTGGTCGTGCGGTGGTGCGCCGCGCCCGGCAAGAAGAACGGGTCCGCGACGGCGGGCGGCGCGGCGTCGACGACGACGACGACGACGACGACGATGACGGAGGAGGCCGGCACGAGGGGGGAGGCTGCTGCGACGGCGGGAAGCGGGGAGAAGGGGTTCACGGGCCTGTTCGTGTTCCAGTTCGACGCCGAGGGGCGGATCCTGAGCCACACGATCGAGACGGTGCAGGAGGGGGGCGACTGGGAGAGGGGCGTGGGCGCCAAGGTCGTCGGGCTGACGGACTGGCTGCTGGGCGGGATGCGGAGGCAGGGGGACAGCCCCAGCCCTGCTTTCGAGGGCCTGGGGAGGAAGGGATGAAGCCTGCCCGGTCGACGAGGATTAGGGAGGGGGAGGGGAGTAATGCTGGTCTTGAGAGATCTTCTTGGGAGGAAAGAAAAAAACGGCGCAAAGGCATCGGCGTTTGGTTCCTGGGGCATACCCTACTTTCATCATCATCATCATCATCATCGTCATCATTGGGGGCAGCATAGCAGATTCATCGCTTCTCTCCGTCTTCTCTACTCTATCCATGTAAAACCACCACCTGTACCATATGTTTACCCTTGAAAATAAAAAATAAAAAAGAGATGTCACAAAAGACGACCTCGAAATAGCCACAAAAAAAAAAGCACAAAAAAAAAAGAACTCCCCTTGCGATGCAAAAAAAGAAAGAAAGAAAGAAAGAAACTCTCCCTCCCGCTCGCCGCCTTTTCAAACCGCGACCCGCCTCGCCACCCTCCGCTCGCCCTCGTCCTCGTCCTCCCGGGCATGGGACACCATGACGTCGGCCAGGTCGGCCTCTCTGACAAGGAGGACCTGGGTGTCGGCGACGCGGGCGGTCGTCACGGTCGTGCCGCGGACCCAGCCGTCCCAGACCCGCCGCACGACGTTGGCGTCGTCGCTGCCGTCGCCGTCGTCGTGGTCGTGGTCGTCGTCGGCTGCGGCGGCAGGGGCAAGGGCAGGGGCAGCGGAGACATGAGCGGCGACGGTCAGCGGACGGCACGGGCGCATGGCCTCCTCATCTCGGGGCGCGACGGCGAGCACGAGGCGGCGGGCGCGGGGGAAACGGTCGACGACGTGCCACAGACAGCCGAAGGCCGGGTCGGGCCCCCGCTCGGGGTAGCGCAGGGCGGAGAAGGCGCAGGCGAGGCGGCGGACGCGGCGGGCGTCACGGGGCTGCAGGAAGCGGACGACGGGGGTGTCGAAGCCGTAGCGGTCGCGGGGGTCGAGGGCGCCGGCGAGGTAGAGGGCGTCGAGGCGGAAGTTGAACCAGGCGCGTGGGGGGCGGGCGGCAGCGGCGGCGGCCGAAGGGTGCGGGTACGGGTCGGCGCTGCCGCCGCCGCCGCGGTCGCCCGGGGTGAATGAGAGGGGGACGAGCCAGGAGAAGGCGAGCTCGTAGTGCGCGAGGCCGAGGGCGCGGGACTCGCGGCAGACGAGGAGGATGACGGGGCAGGTGGGGTTAAAGACCATGACCGGCTCCGACGACGACGACGACGACGACGACGAAGAGGAGGGCTTGCAGGGGGGCGGGACGGAGCGGGCGGCGAAGGCGGCGCGGCGGGCGGGCAGGCGGTCGTCGCGCTCGAGGCAGCAAGCGGCGACGACGCGGGGGGCCACGAGACAGGACCAGACCTTGAGGCGGATCTCGGGGGGCAAGTCCGGGAAGCGGTGGAAGCGCGGCGGGATGTCGGAGGAGTCGGCGGCGGCGGAGTCGAGGCCGTCGTCGAGGATGGAGAAGTCGATCCAGAACTGGGGGGCCGAGGTTGTCCGCGCGCCGCCCGAGCGGGCCTCCTCCTCGTCGTTGTCGTCGTCGTCATCGGCGGCGGGAGGGGCGGCGGCGGTGGTGGTGGTGGTGTTTTCGGCGGCGGTTTCGGCAAACGGTTCGGTGTCCATGGCGATGAAGGTGGAGACGGGAAGAGATGAATTGAGAGAGGGAACGGTGGCGAAATAAGATCGTGGGCGGTGGGCGAGGACGGGGCTTCCTGTTCCGCGGGTTTTCCAGGGTTTGGGGGAAAACGGCGATGCGGTCTAGGGAATGCAGCTCATGTTTGGGCCTTTGCGCGAGGGCGGAATGCAGCGGAAAACGGGCGCGAACAACTACGCAGAGGCGTTGCGGCGTTGAGAAGGACGACTTCGGGGGGAGGGGGTTGGAACGAGACGAGGTCCGAAGATGTGGGATTGGGGGCCCCGGGCCGCCGGCCGCACCCGCGATGACGACGTACGCTTAGACACATACATGTACATACACGCGCACAGCACATACACACACGCAGCACACTTCCCTACTCGGAACACCAGGTCTTACATCAGGGAACCTGATGCCTCCATTGTTGAACTGTTTTCAGCCCCCGCCACGCGCCGACACGCCCCCGGCCGGGTTCGTGTCCACACATACGTCACCGGGGGAGGCGAGCTGTTTTTTTGTTGTTCGTATAGCCCTTGAAGGAGTGAGAGGGACGACAGTGAGTGGCCGTTTGTCTTGGGTATCTTGGAGTAATATACACGTTGCTTCCGCGTTGTTTATTTCCCCTACCGGCCATCATTGCCTCGGCGGTCTAGCATGCCGTCCTCTGCTTCTCCCTCTTGCGGCGTGCGCCCAGATATCGCGCCCCGATGTCGGAAAGAAAAAGAAAGATGAAAGAAAAAAAAGAGCCGGCGGACACAGGAAATCCCCATCTATCCGCCTACCCTTCCGCTCTAATAACCTGGATAACTACAAAGTCGCCTCTCCATCCAGCTGGTGCTCCCGTGTGATGATGTTCTTCTCAGTGCCACCGCCCCTGCGGAACCAGCTGAGGATGTACACGCCCTCGTGTATGGCGTTGGTCCGCTCGCCCTCGCCGTTGTCGGCCTTGCCGATGTACACGTTGCCCAGCAGGGAAGCGAGTACAGTGCACTGCGGACATGTCCGTGTTAGCTCTCTGCGGCGACGAACGCGGCCCTCCTCGGCGAGAAAAACTCACAAGAACCATAAAGGGGGTGATGGCGACAAAGGCCCAGACGACACCCATCTTGGCCTCGTGGGTGACGCGCTGCTGCACGGCTTCGGGGAGGCTCTTGAGCGTCCCAAAGTCCCTCAGCGGCGAGTCGTTGCCGATCCCCGACGCGTTGTTGAAGACGGTCGTCATGACGGTCAGCCCGAGGGTCCCGCCAAACGGGTAGGCGACGGCCATGAGGGAGATGACGGCCGCGATCTTCTTGGGGAAGTAGCCGATGCCGTGGAGCTGGACTGTTCCAAGGTTTACCTCGGTTAGCTGCACGGCCTCATGGGGCAGAGGCTGAGAGGCACCGCGAAGGGGGGCTTACCAGGCATGACGCGCAGGCCAGTGCCGACGCCGGTGAGCGCCATCATCCCGTAGACGGTCGGGTTGTGCTCGGTGTAGATGGCACAGGCCAGCAGCCCGACGCCCGTCATCTCGAGGACGGATCCGATGAATATGGGCGGGAACGTCTTGCGTGGCCACGAGTTGCACATGGCAGCGGACGCGCAGACGCCGACTGGAGACCCGACCGTTAGTAAGTAAGCTCCTCGGGCTAGCACGAGGGAAGGGGAGCCCGCTCACCTCCCAGGCCCGGGGTGAAGTACAGCAGCTGCACGCCGGCCTGGTCCGCCGGCCAGAGCTTCACCATCGTGAAGTAGATGTTGCAGAAGTACAGTACCGAGTACATGGCCATCCCGGTGGCGAACGAGGTGTAGCAGAGGAGACCGATGTCCCTGTTGCGCACCAGCTCCCATGGAATCATGGCCTTCTGCCACGGGAACCGGCGAGCCAGGGCCCCGCCGGGGGCCATGTGGTACTCCCAGGCGAGGAAGGAGGCGCTGGTCAGGACCCCGAGGACGAGCGTCGCGAGAACCGCGGGGCTCGTCCAAGAGTACGTCGCGCCGGCCCACGTCAGCCCGAGGATCAGCAGGCCGAAGCCGAACAGGAAGAGGACCTGCCCCCCGACGTCGATCGTCTGGAGACGTTTCACGAACTTTGTGCGTCGGCCGGTATCGGTCGTCTCGTCGAGCTGGGGGATCGGCTGGGGGCCGAGGAGCTCCGACCGGAGGACGAAGTAGATGACGAGCATGCTGACGAACGCGATGGGCAGGTTGATGCCGAAGCACCACCGCCAGGACGACCCGCTGGTGATGTAGCCTGTAAAAAGAAAAAAGAAAAAACTCTGGTAAGACGAGGAGCCGTCTCAGAAGAAAGTTTTCGCGGGCTACTCACCTCCCACGACAGGACCGAGCCCCCATCCCAGGACGCCGCCGAAGAAGGAGAAGACGGACCAGTTCTTTGCGTTCTCGCGCAGCGACACCTTGTCGGCGAGGACGATGCGGACCAGGATGTTCAGCCCGGCGCAGGCCAGACCCTGGAACGCACGGCCGAGCAGGAGGACGGGGAAGGCGGTGAGGGGCGCGCCGGTGCAGAGCGCGCTGCCCAGGAGCATCAGAACCAGACAGACCTGCATCGAGATGTGGCGCCCAAAGATGTCGGCCATCTGGCCCCATAAGGGGATGAAGGCCGCGGACGTGAGGTTGAAGGCGGCGATGATCCAGTTGAGCTGGCCGGTCTCGTCTGTACGTTGGTTAAACGGTGGGAAGCAACACGACGGAGCGAGCGTCTGGGGGAGGGAAGCTTACGGAAGTCGGCTGCAATCCAAGGCAGAGCGCTTGCGACCTGTACCAAACGCTGTTAGTCATGGGTGAAGACTTGTGCGTGGATGCCGTCGGCACTCACAATCGTTACGTCCAGGGCTTGCACGACGAAGGGGAGAAGCAGGCCGGCGAAGAGCCTATATCTGTATGTGAGTTGCACTCGCCGGGAAGACTTGCATGTCAGACACGGCCCGGCGGCTGGATCATGTTGGTGGCCACACGCTGAGGCGCTTGGTTTTGTGACCCGTGCCGCCGAGCCATTCTTGTCACGGTAGATGACTTCCTCGGTTGCCGGCCCGCCTGACGCTGCGGCCCCGGCCGCGGTCGATATTGGTTGTTGCGTCTTGCCCGGACGCTTGATCGACCGGTAAGCCTTCTTCCCGAGGTATATGAAGACCATGCTGGCGAATCTGTCTCGGTATGAGAAACAGATGCGAGGTACTGGTATCGACGAGGACCTGTTATGCCCCTAGTCAAGGAAGCTCAAAGGACAGCTGAGGAGTTCTGGCCAAAGTACAAGAGACTCGACATACGGGAGAGACGGGTGAAGCTAGTTAGTTCTATGGTTCGTATACCTACAATCTGGATTCATGGGGGCAAGCCGCAGATATATATCCGCCAACACGCCCCGGCCAGAAAGGAGATACGCAGCAGGGCAGCCCATCGCGAAGACAAGGGGCGTATGCTCGACCACACAGGTCGGGCGAAGCAAAGAGAAAAGTAAGGCTCCTAACAGGAAGACCCCCGCCGGCGTGTTCCTGCGAAGTCGCGCAAAGAATCGTGTACTTGGGCGGCACCGGAGACGAACTCCTCGACGGCCCACCCGCCGCAGGCTTCCATGGTCTAACGAAGCAGCTCGAGAGGGCCTCCTAGCCTGAAGGGTGATTGGGGACCAGACAAACAGTGGCAGATGGAATAAAGTGTTGTCCAATCATCTTTGTCGTGTGGGAGGTTGGCTGTCTTGTCTTTGGTAGCGTGTGTGTGCATGTAAGACGGATGGATCGTGTGACGCCGAGAACGCCAAGGCACAACAAGCTTCTGCTGCTGTTAGTCGTGGCAGGTACGAATAGGTAGGTACGTATCGTGCGTGCCCCTACCGGTACGCGGTACGTACCTACCCACCTACCGTACCTGCCTGAACGAATGCAATAAAGTGGAGACCGCACGGTTCTCTGGTTCCTTCCCACTGCGGCCCGGGGTGCCTGCCAGCTGCCATGTCTCATTACAGATGAGAGACGAGACGAGATCTGACAGCTGGCAAATGATGATCGCCAGCTGCCAGGCGCGAGTCTTCAATCACCAATCTTTCTTTCCTTCATCCTTCTTGTCACCTACACCTACAAACAACTACACTCTACACTCTGACAACTTCAACGTGCCGACCAGACAAACGGACCAAGATTCGCAGCTACGGCGGGGACGCTTCGTCATCTTCCCGTCGTTTCGGGGGATCCGCCCTACGCTGTCCCGTCAGCACAACGCCCACCACCCACCACGTTTCCAGCAAATCGAGGTGCCGGGGTGCGTTTGTTGGCCTGCCTCGAATGGATTTCCCAAACGGGAAACGCCCAAGTGCAACAACTGCTGCGCCTCTCAGCGACGTTGTCCCTATGCGCCTCGCATCGTGACCCGGAACCCGGCACGGCAGAACGGTGGTTGACGGAGGCGTCTAGCTCGCAGGCTCGGCCACCCACCACTGCGTCTCGACGTCAGACGGCAGTGCGGTGGCATGTCATGACTGGTCTCGTACCGCGCGCAACCACCAAACTACCGACGCGCAAGCTCACCAAATCTTCACTATGCGGGCGCCTCGAATGGAATTGCCCCAAATGGACGCAGTTCTGGTCGCCATCGTCGACAACGAATGGCCTGGCTCAGAGCCCAAAGGTCCATCGATCTGGAGACCAGAGTATGCGGCGCCTAGTAATTCGGCGAGATGTCTCATCAAACGGTCACACGGCTGCCTACCTCGGGACATGACAACAAAGCGGATAGGTTTCCATGCCAACTTGGCCCATCTAATATTTCCTATCAGCGGACGCACGGAATTATCTGCAATATTTCAGCTGCGCCGAGCACGGTCCTCCCACCAAGCCCGAATTGCGGTTGCTCATCTGAACTGAACGAGCCTCTCTATCCGTACCTTTATCCTCATTTGACCAACACGGTATCTATCGAACACAATGCTCTTATTACCCATCAACGCCTTCACCCATCAACGCCTTCCCGCGGACTGCGAGCAGCCTCGTCCTGTCTACAAGATGCATACCCCGCTGAGGTTAGTGCCACAGTCGACATTGAAGCCGCCCGGCTGGTCGCAGTTGCCCTGCGGGTTGCTGGCGTTGGTCGACTTGTATGCGTTTTGGTTACAGCTGCACAAGTTGCATACGTGATCGTCGTATTTGATATCGCCGCAATAGCACTTGATGCACCCGTTGATGCACACGTGTTTTTTATTTGATGCGCTCGAGTCGGCTGCTGCGACTGTTGCCGCCAGTGTCAGGACAGACAAGATGGTGACGAACTTCATCTTAGCTTTTATGTGACGGGGTAAACGAGTGTTTCTGAGTTTTCTCAATGGCAGGGACGGTAGACACCGGCCTGGTGAATCTAGTTTGGAGAGCGAACGACGTGAAAGGAGCGTGGTTGTCTTTGAAGGCGTGGCCGGGCGATGGTCTCTTCAGATCGGGTTTACTTTACTGCCCTTTCGCGATGGACCCTCGGTACTTATACAAATAAATCATGGTTTTGCGAGTCGCTCCAGAAGTCTCGCTGCCCCCTTGGCCGTACCCAAAAATAAACAGAGCTGCCGCATCACCGAAAATCCAGCAGTCGAGCGCCATTCCAGAAGCCCGATGGCCGGTGAATCCATGGTTGGGAGATAAGTATAAAAGGCAGAATATATGCATATACTACGGGGACGCCGAACGAGCGAATACCGTCAAAGCCGGGTCGCCGAGAGGGCGGATCGATAGGAGTCCTTAAATCTTGTATAGAGACTTACGTAGAGAACCGCATTCCCTGCCCTACGAATGATGGATGTATTGACTCGCGCGTGCTCCCGATTTGCCCAATCACTCTGCTCGCAGGCGGCTGGCCTATATACTGTATAGTAGATCAGGGGGCCACTTGAGCTATTTGTCGGTGTCCCCGACGGCCTCGGGAGAGGCACCTCGAGAAAGCAAGGAAGGGCCCTGTTTGTTGACTTGATCCACGATACAAGAGTATCGAACCCCATGGAAGCACCAGGGATACAAAACCGCAGCATTCTCCATCCTGGGAGCGTCTGCTACTGCTGCACAGAAGGATCATCCGGCTCCCGGCCCAGTCGTTCGTCCGAAATCACCGCGCATCAATCGACTCATGCCTGATAAGATGCCTCCGAGACGATGGTTAGGCAATCCGACATGGGGCAGCACCTGAACCAAGCGTTGCGGGCGGTGGTCGCGTTCGGTCGTGACATTCTTAGGCTGCATTAGGTACTACTATTCGGGTATTCTCGCGAGACTCTACCAACGCCCTCCCCTCTCCCCCGCTCCCCATGCCGGGCCGCGCCGCGCCTGCGTACTAGACGGTGATGGTGTACGCGATCGAGTCCCCGATGGCGTCCTCCTCGGCGTCGTCGCGATCATAGTCGTCCACCGTCGTGACGCCGCCTCTGAAGACGTAGCCGAACCAGTAACGCCCGCCTGTGCTGCCGCTGTTGATGCCTGCAGAGTATCGCGAAAACACGTCAGCGGACGTCGGGTCTCCACATCACAAACGGACAGGATGAGGTGACGGAGCGGAAGGAGGGGGGAGAAGAGGGGAGGAGGGCGCGTACCCGAGAAGGTCATGCTGGAGGTGCAGGCCGTGTAGCTCTTGCACTTGTCCAACACGTAGGCGGCCCAGGCGTCGGCGGTGTAGTCGGCGATCTCGGCGTGGTACGAGGCGATGATCTGGCTCGGGAAGAGCGACGCGCCGGCCACCCAGTTCAGGGGGGCCGGCAGCGAGACCTTGGCGAAGGAGGCGGCGCGGGGCTCGAGGGGCGCGGCGGAGACGGCGGCCGAGGCGACGGCGGCGACGGTGCCGAGGATGGACGAGAGTCTCATGGCTGGTTTCTCCGGTCTGTTTGTTCTCTTTTTGCTTTACTTTGATGTCGGGGCCGGTGCGAGTTTCGGCGACAGAAGCGACAGACAGATGGGGACTGAAGAGACAGAGAGAGAGAGCGCGTGGGGTGCCAACGACGCAAACGTCTACGAGGATGTGTCGGGCTATTGGTTCTAGTTATACGCGCTCCCCCAACAGCCCAGCGGACCCACGACGGTGGCAACTGCCGACGGCGGCTTATCGTGTTGATGCCATCGTGGGGTGGGAGCCCGGGTGGATGCGACCCAAGCGCGGTGTTGAACCACGCATCGGGAATCAATAGACCGGCGGGGCGGGGCGGGAGTAGGTACCGATTCCATGCGCAGGTCCGTTCGCGCATCGAGGAAAAAAAGACGATAAGCTGTAAAGGAAGGTGGAGATATATACGGATGTGTCTTGGACATATCCTCGCGCCCGGAGCCAATGAGGCAAAGATGGTCCCGCGGGCTGTCGCTGTCCGAGCCGATCGCATTTCCTCAACTGATGGATACCACTTGCCTAAGTCGGCCGGGCTAAACAAGCTTTATCGAGACTAACCGAGATTGCGTCGTGGAGCAAGTCTTTCTGGGCGTTGGTGTGTAGGTATATGTCCATCACATATATGGTCTACCACATGCGGATATAAGCCCACCACAGATACACGACCCGAGTCAGCGCCTGTTTTCACCGTCCTTTTCGAACTACATGCAGCCGCAGGACCCAATTCGAAAGGGCAACAAGTCCGTGATAAGCAGATGCTCGAATACCAGACAGAGAGAGACCGTGCAAGGGAAGGGGAAGGGG
>MU843682.1:0-54320 GCA_030867255.1 Colletotrichum somersetense | reverse complement strand
CCGCCAAACCCTCGCTTGGCTAAGAATCAACTTCAAGCTTATTCATGCTGCTTGTTCAGCTTTACATCCACCCGAATCCGGGTGCCCCCAAACCATGTTTTGCTGCATTCATAACTCGTAATTGTAAATTGAGCCATGCTCAGGACATATTGTTTGTTTAAGATACTACACATTATGAGCCTCGAGAATGGGATTCGAGTCACTTGGCTAGGCCGTGCATAATACATTGCATTTCACAACTCGCATCACTAGAGCATCACAAAACCAATTCCCTTGCCATCTAAGTGCTGCCTGCAACTTTCCTCCTCCTCTTGTTATCATGCCAATCCGGACGCCTGTTTTCCGTCTCTGTCGCCTCTAACCTCAGCCATCCACAACTTTCGTGGCGTCCCATGTAACACTGGTGCAGATAGTCCTGGCCTCCGCTCCTTATCGCATTCCACTGTCTCTTGGATGGGAACCGGGGAGGAAGCCGTCCCGAGCCGACCCGGGCATCGAAGTCCCGGACGGTCGGCGGAGGATCCAACGGCTGGCCGGCTTGGGGCTTCGATACAGTCCACCTGAGCCGTGATGCTTTGTTCCACCGGACCAGCGCCTTCCTGTTCGAGTCAGCGTCCCCGACGTATGATAACCTCAGGTTGTACGATGGTCTGAGAGCGGGAGCCACGTTGTGCGGCTCGTACTTGAATTACAGGCCCATCAGTTGGCTGTGGTTTATCGAGTGCATCAACGGAACCCGGTTTTGAGAATTCGGCGGAGACATAGATCAATTGAGCCACTGTGTTGCACCACGTTGTGAAGTCCACTGGATTCGGTCTATGAGCTGTCGGCGTTTGCTGAGTTGAATGTAAGCCAAGGATTCTATACGCCAACTGGGGGTCTCCGTAGTCTGGGCAGCACCCAAGAATTTCAGTGATCGATGGTATTGTTTGAGGTCGAACCCATTGGCCGAGAGGATTTTGATATGTGTTGGCCAAGTTGCTGGCCATGTTGCTTTGGTTTCAGTGGACTGATATTAACGGTTGAAAAAGAAAAGCTTAAGAAGGGTAACAACAGTTCCAACTTCAAGCCGACATGATGGAGTTTGTAGGCACATAAGTATTGGTCTTTCTACCACCAGCTGAACCCTCAAATGTCACTTCCGGGGGGTGCATTGCGTCTTTCGCATGGGTGTTTGTTTGATAGGACTCAATTAGGAGAGATTCTGGAATGAAGGAAACATGACAACAAGCGTGACATGAAAGCCTTTGTCAAGTGCTGCAATGTTATCCGAGTCCTTAGCTTGCCACCCTCGTGCTGCAAATAGTACATGTAGAATAGTGCATGGCAACCATTTGCTTGGATATTCATTGTACCCAGCAGAACGCATCATTCTATATCCATTAATACAGTCGCCAAAACCGTATGAAATGATTTCGGTTTTATTTTGCCTGGGGGGTTGCTTGAACAAACAGACAATGAAGCAAAGGCCCAAAAACAAGGCGTTAGGATGAGTCATGCTGAAGACAGACCGAGTACACCCGTTTACAAGAATCCAAACATGGAGTCTGCTACATATGTGATACAACAATTGAACAACCGCCGCTGAGCAATGTCCGGTTAACACCAAAGTGACAATCTGAGGGCTCAGTGTTATTGCATCAAGTTCAGTTGGCGACTTGTGGACAGCCACATCAAGCCCACCAACTCGTGTTAGGTATAGAGTCCTCACATCACTATGCAGCAGGAAATACGGATTAAAGCAAAACCGTACTGAGTAAAGTTCAAAGAACATCGTTAAGGCCATCTATCCCAAAACACGCCATGCAATCTTGCCCAAGTCCATCCCCGTCTCTCTTATTCCAATAAAACACCAAATCAAGAATAGAAATCTCGCCCACCGCACTGCGCCCGCTTTCCCATTCTCTAACAGAGACCCAGACTCTCAATACTCTGTAAAAACTATGTTCTAAATGGAGCCCCAGGAGCGTACTATCGCCATCTTTGTTAGTCCTCCGTCAGAGGTAGATGGCCCGAAGTAGGTACCAAAAAGAAAAAGAAAAGAAAAGAAAAGCCACATCCGTAGGTATGAACCGGACAACCTTTAAAGGCCTTGCCCCGAAATAGCTAAAAGGAAATATCGATACAAAGGACATCGTACAATAAACACTACGCAAGCTCAGGCCTCTGGGTAGCCTTTAGCTTGCAGCTGGTGAATGATTCCAACGTGCTCAAAGCAAAGAAAGCAGAAGATACTCCAAGACACCCCCTTATTAGACAGGCTGCGGGTGTTATGTGTAATGCTCGTACATTGTCGGCCCAGCCACCTTACCCACGGTCTCAAGACCTTACGCCCTCTCCTGCCTCTCCCGCTTTCTCTTGGCGCCGCCACTGCCGCTGCTCTCAAAACTCAAGTCGACGCTCCACAGAGAGTCCCATATGATACTCCTTTTCGTTGGACTCTCAACGCTGGTCCCGCTCCTCTGGCACTGCAGTTTTGAGGGCGATCGAGCTTTCTGATCGAAATCAGTGAGTGCAGCCCAGGAGAGAGAACACAGAGATAAGGGAGTCTAGGGACCGACGAGGGAATCGATCGTGTTTCGTACCTCCGGCGACCTGGGCCTCTCATCACCCGCCTGCGCGGGGTGACCCTCTTCCGCGAGCGGGCTCGAAGCATGCCCACCCTGTCCCGAATGCTCGTGCCCATTAGCCGATGACCCAAGCGGCCCGTCCTCGGGCGGACTCGTTTCTGTCGGAGTATCCGGCGCAGCCGCGCGGAGAGAGTTGGTTTCGCTGCCCAGCGCATTGCCCTTGAGCAGCGCTGCACTTCCACCGACGGCGAAAGGGAGAGCCTTCTTCGAGTTGGAGCTGCTTCGACGACTCTCTAGACTCTTGCTCAATGCTTTGCTAACGCCCTCGATGCTGTGAGGGTTTGCCCGCTGCTTGTCTTTGCCGCTTGCCTGCGCATGACTATGCATATCCGCCATGGCCTCGACATTATTTGTCGCGATCGTAGACTTGCCCAACCCGGGTGTGGTAGGGGCACCCGGCTTATCCTCGTGTGCATCGATAAGATACCATCGCAAGCCGTCTGAGAGCTGGAACGGGTTGTCATCCTCCTCGCCATTGACCGAGTCGTTATCTGGTAATTGCTTATGAAGGCTCTTGGAAAGATCCACCACACGCTCCTGTATCCGAGTGATGCGAGCAACAAGCCATTCACGAGAGCGGAGACGATGCGCGTCAGTCTCTCGCAGAAAGTAGTGGGGAAAGCCCACGTTGAACGCAGCCCAGGCACCGGCTGTTTGGTTTCTTGTAGGGAGGAATAAAGCGAGATCGCCTTCCTTGAAATGCTTAAAGGCAATCTTCTCATGCGAGTCTCGCTGCAGCGTATGGGCCTTCTCCCTGTAAGCGCGCGCATCTCGCTGAAGTTTCCGAGCGAGATGCTCAACGTCCTTGACACGCCTGTAGACCGTCTCGGCAAATAGGTCCATATCGAAGCTGCCCAGACGTGTCATGAAGGCTTCATACTTGTCTGTCTCCACGTCGGGATCTTCGGCGTCATTCATCCAATACAAGAGCGCGAGGTCGGTGCTATCGGCCAAGGTGCGGCCGGCAACCATGCCAGAGCGACGCATCATGGATTGGCCCGGGTCCGAGGAGTCGTTGGCATTGTGAACCTGGCTCATGGTGCCTCTCTCGGACCTTGGTACCTTCTGTATCATCATCGTTGAGTCTTGGCGAGTGACCGCGAAACCCAGTCGCTCCAAAAGTCGACAGAGTCTGTCGTTCTGGGAGTATAGACGCTGTGTCAGATCCTTGGTCTTCTCAGATCTAGACTCGAAGTGACCAAGGACAGCCGCGAGCCTGGCTTGAGACACGTCCATCTTCTCCTTGTAGAGTCGGAGCTCCTCTTCCAAACTTCCGACTTGAGATTGCCGGGACGCGAGTTCCTCGGTGATGGAGCTGATCCGCTCTGCTTCCTCATCCAGCTTCTTTCGGAGGCTTTCCGAGCCTGTTTCGCCATCGGCGATCTTGGCGCGGAGTTGGTCTAGCTGCTCTCGGCCCTCAGCAGCCTCCTGCTCGAGGGCAGCCACCTTGGCCTTCTCCCCGTTCAAGCTCTCTCTCAGATGCCTGGAGCAGTCCTCCTCAGAGGCCAGCTTTTCCTTTGTTTCGGAAATTCCAGCCTTCAAGGCCTTGATTTGCTCCTCTGCTTGCTCGAGGCCGGTCTTGACTATCGATTTGTCGCTCTCCAGAGTCTTCACCTTGGCTGCGACATCTGTAGCACGGTAGACGAGCGCATCGATGAGATCATGGAGGTCCTCGGCTGTGTCGTCGTTGGGAGCCAGTTGGTCGTGAACGTCGCGAAGTGCCTTCAGCTGTGCCTCGACAGTCTCCTGAGTGGAGCTAAGGGTCTTGGCTAACCTCTTTACCTCGTCGTTTGCCGTCTGGAGTTGTTTCTCAAGCGACTCGTTTTGCTCCCTCTGGAGACGGGCCTCGTTGCGCAGGAATTCAACTTGGCCTTGGGTCTTGAGCGCCTCGTCCTTCTGCTCCTTTTGCAACCTTTCGATCTCCGCCTCCAGGTCATGCATCCGCTCAATGTAAGTAGCCTTCTCGTTCTCTCTGGATTCGCCAAAGTTTTCAATTTCGTCTTCGGTGTCTTCGATGCGGGCCTTGAGTCCCTTGATCTCATTCTCGAGTGACTTTCGTTCTTCGACAAATTCTCGTTGCAGAGCCTCCATATTCTCGAGAAGTTCCTTTTTGGTGGAGTTCGCCTCTTCCATCCGGCCCTTGACATCGTCGTGGGCAGTAGCCCGGACGCTAAGGTCTCTCTCGAAAGCTGCGCACTTTTCTTTCTCTGCATTGAGTTCACTTTCAAGCTGTTGGATTCTTTGCAAATGAGGTTCCAAATGACCGGGTGCCGGACGGTCATTGAGTTCATTTTCAAGCTGCCGTATTCTCTGAGCCAAGGCCTCCGAGTTGTCAGACGATCGACGGCTGTTCAGTTCATTTTCCAACTGTTGGATCCTCTGCAATAGTGCCTCCGAGTTACCTGTCGAACGACGATTGTCGTCCAAAGGGGCATTTGACTTGATCGAGTTCGATGAATCGTTCCTTTCGTGACCGAATAGGCCCCCGATGCCTGGTCGAGACGCCGCGCTTTGCCTGTGGAGCAAGTCTTCCAACCTTCGCACCCGGCTCTCTGCCGTCTTGAGCTTGTTTTCGAGTTTCGACTTGTCATCCTGAAGACTGCGAAGCAGGTCGTCATCACCGCGGATCATCAGGCCGCTCCGTCCCAGGGCAGCCTCATGAATACTCCCATTCTTGAAGGCCTTCAACCTCTTCGACTGCTGCTTCGTGGGGCTGCCCAGCTCGTTTACCAGCTTCGCCACGTCATCAATGATGTTGACCTCAGCCTGTTGCCTTTGGAGGTGCTCCAAAAACTCCTCCAAATCTCGCTTGGCCATGATTGGCCACGTTTCTTCCTCGCCAAGCAAGTTGACCTCGAGACCCAGGATATTGGCTTCAGCCTTGTCGGGGCCGTACATGCTACCGACCATCTTGTGCCATTTCCTTCGCCTCTTCGATTCCTCGTCTTGAAATAGTGCCATCTCGTTGGCGAGCGTTGAAGAATCCGTCTTGATCTTGTCTGACCACTCACGTCGTCGCACTGCTTCAGAGACGAAGGAAGCGTACATGTATGGGAGCTGGTGAATAAGACGCAAATAGTCAAATGTCGTCATGTCGTCTTCGGCCTGATTCAGGAGGCTAATCTGATTCTTGACGCTGCTGTGTAACGTGGTGATCTCAGTGATGCTACGCATAAAATCGATGCAATCGGAGGCAATGGCGTTCCGCGCCTGCGTCACATAGTGCAGCATATCGTCCATCTCCGTGGCGCGCTTCTTCAGGCTGGGGATTAGTCGCGACGTGTGGTTCTCCGCCGTCCGCGATGCCTGTAAGACGTTAGGCTGAGTGTCGGAATACTCCAGCACGATGTGGTAGTCTGTATCGATCTTTTTGGCCACGGCCTCGAGGTCCTGGAGCAGCTGCGCCGCCTCGCCGCTATGGGATAACGCAGATCGACCGACGAGGTTGTCAAAGTCCCCAATCAGCTGTTCCAGTGCCCCATACATCTTGTCCGCAGCCTTGTCCAGATCTGCGGCCTTGGCACTGAACTTTTTCAAAGACGTTGGCGCCAAGCGCCCCGACTTCTTCGCCGTCTCATGCTCGATCAGATCTTCCAGCGTCGCCTGCTTCTTCTTGAGGTCCCTAGATGTCATGAAACGCACCATGGCGGCAGAGATGGGCACGCTGCGTGCAATGGCGAGGTAGTGCTCCCAGTTTTCGGCAAGCTGCTCGTACTCCTCCAGCGCAGGCTGCAGCCATTTCTTTAGCTCGGCGTACTTGGGCTCAATCTGCTTCACACTAATCTCCAGATTGGCCACCGCCGCGTCGAGGCATTTGATAATGATGTCCATCTCGCCGTATCGTTCCTGGATCTCGGTCGCCATGTGAGCAGAGTCCTCGACGATGCCGAGGGCCCATGCCTGGCGCTCCTTGTACAAAGCTTGCCATTCGGACAACACGCGGATATTGCCAATGTAGTTGGGGGCGTTCGGGACGGGGTATCGCTTGGGAAGGGGCAGTTCGGACTTGGGAGAAGAGGAAGCACCAGGAGAGTTGGGTTGCGATAACCGAATGTCGTAGATGTATATCTCAGTCTGCCCAACGGTCAGCAAGGTCCGCGATCTAATGGAGGAAAGAGGCGGGCCATACTTCCTGGTGAAGAGTCTGCAGCTTGACACTTCGTCCTTGGGCAGTCAAAGCAACAGTTTGATGCGCCGGAATCGACGTCTGCCTTGCGACCCAGGCCTTGAAATCGTCGAGCCTGCGAGGACCAGTCAGCTTTTCCCACTCCCCCCATCTCGGAATCGCAGGCAACGATCACATACGCTGAGAACTGCGTCGTGTCCACTTGCAGGCGCTGGCCCGTATGGGCTATCAACACCTGCGTCGCCATCACCGGAACATCTCCAAGCGGAAGCTGCGATAGCTAGCCCGCCGTTTGGCCTTTGCGGTACGATTACTGGGGGGTTATCTCGGGGCTATGCGGTAATGTCGGCCACGTCGTGCAAGGTTAATGCGAGGTTTGGGCGTGTCGTTCCCGCCTACTCCGTTTGTTCGTCGTTGCTGTCGGCTTCACCAGGCTCCAGACGAGAAGGCGCATGTAGGATGGCTGTTGTCGAAGGGCGCGAGCAAGGGTTCGTTCGCCGGGCTTCCACATACGACCGCTGAGGCACCCTTCGGAGCTCGTGCAGACTGCAAACCCGCTAAAAATCTCGGGGAGGTATAGCGTGATGTCGCCTCGTGATCTTTGCTGTCATATGATTGGATCGGTTGCCCCCCACTAGCCACAGATAAGATAGCGCCATCCGAAAGAGGCTGATAAAGTCTCCCTAGCCACAAGTCAAGCTCACTCGCCGGCTCCACGTCCGGAACCGAAACTGGCACACGCCGGATTCCAATGATTGAGTCGCGTATCGCGTTCCGAAGGGCGGGGCGTTGAGAATCGGACACCGGTCCCGGTCAAGCCAGTTCTCGTCATCTGATGCGAAATTCTGATCTCGACCATGGATGAGCCACAAGACCAGAGGACGGCCAAGCAGGCCATCGACGCGCCTGCTCTACTACTATCGAATGATGAATGTCGCGTTCTGGCGCTCTACGATGAACTCCGCGACCTCGAAGTCAAGGTAGCCCTTATTGAAGCACAGCAGAGATACAATCCAGGTACCTCATCCACGCAAATTACTTGAGTCAATCTTTTCTCACGACTCGATAGAGCCATTCTTACAAAACACCGAGGAGAATGTGCGACAGGCACAACAGGATGCGGCCAAGGCGCGTGCCGGATGGCTGCTGAGGAACGACATCACGGACAGCATCATGACCGCCAACCCAATTCTCAAAGCGGTCCATAGCAGCACGCAATCCACACCCATAGAAACGTTGGTTGCACCCTCATATCTCACCCCCCGGATCTACAGTTACATTTAAGACGAGAGCTGATGGCACCCAGTGACCTCCTCCCTCACATTCGTGCTCGCGACGCCACTTCGGTCGCGCTCTCGGAAACATCCTCTGACATCCGTGCCGCCATCAACGAGCTCACGGACGTAGAGGCTGAGAGCGTGCGGGTAGGTCGGCGGAACCTCGAGCTTACGGCCGAAATCATCCGGTTGACCGAGGCGGCGGAGGCCAGGCGGATGGGCGAAACGGGCGACGTCGGCGTGCAGGAGGATATGTATAGGCTGCAGGCCGAGGTTAAAGCCAGTAGGCAGCGTTGGAAGGTCATGAAAGGTACAGCCAGCGCCATAGTGGTCGGCAGTGGCATTGATTGGACAAGCGATGAAGCACTGACGGATATCGTACTGGACCCCGAGGATGAGTCCTGACGACGCCCATCAGTCGAAAAGGTGGTGGAGAAGGCCTGAGATGGATATAACACGAGGGGCATGGTCATACCTCTTATGTCACGAGAGCGGTGAGTACGGGTTGCGAGCGGGCATGGGTTTGCCTTTGATATGTTTATGACGAACTTCACCTTTACATCATGTCGGAAATCTAGGTTTCCTATCAAGACAAATGACAGTAGGAACAACGCAGCTTGGACGATGCACCAGGGAAATGGACTATGGTTGAGCAGTACCCATCAACAGAGAGGAACACTCACCTCAACTGGTGCACACAGTACGTATGCAGGTACGCCCCCCCTCACAGGCAAACAATGATCGTAGGCAAGCTTGCCGGGCCAGATGGAATCCCAGATCACGGTACCGGCCCGTACCTGCCCTGCCCTGCACTCGATCAATTAGATATCCTTTGGCACTGCACCGTCACGACTGGCACTTGAAGGGTTGCGTTTGGTCATCAAGCTCGCGGTGCTTTCGGCCCCTGCGGATCTCCACAGGATCCTCACCACTCAGAAGCTCTCATGGAGCTTAACAGGGCTTAGTGCGTACCGGCGCTATGACCACCGCGATGATGCCGAACAGCGATCACGTGGGAGGAACGAGATCTGCTCCTGTGGCCAATGCTTGAGCTCTGGAGAGTCAGTCCACAGCCGCTCTCTGTAGAAACTCTGAAGTGGTGAAAGGGTATTATATTATTTGTTTGATGAAACGCGTTTCAATATCCAGTCAAGGAGAGTGATAGGAAGGACGGTGCATTTGGGGCGAGAAAGTAAGCCAATCTTTATCAATAATTCGTGAGGACCAATACTGTAAGCCGTCTTGTGCGTTCACGTGGACAGGTGATACGCGCATGCCTGAGCCGTTCGCGCCACGTCGCGAGGAACACGCTCTTGTGGATTAGATAATCAACAGGTCCGAGTGTGTGAAGAAGAGGAGAGAAGGAGGGGAAATATGGTTGAAAGTTGGGGGGAGTGCAAAGCTCCCTGACAGTCGAGCTCTGTGCCTGCTGCTCCGGATCAGCCAGGAGACCCAGGAAGGAGTGGAGCTGGCTGGCGCTGAGCTACACTCTCCATGTACCTTGGTGTGCAGGTCGTCCGGTGTGAGCGACTTGGATGCTTGGCTTGGGAGGGGTGTGTGTGTGAGTGAGAGTGCGAAGTCTGAGGTCAGGGAGGGCCAAAATTGCCGGGGGAGCATCAGGTACAGCACAGTATCAGCAAGGCGAAGGCAACTCGACCAGCCAGATTGCCAGGCTTCGTGTATCCGCTGCAAGTCGTGGGTACTTTGCGCACTTTGTTCGCCGGTCCGTTACCACTGCCTTCCCAGCGCCAGCCCGGCCAAACAGGGAACAAGCGTGCAAAAGCAAAATGGCTGGGCCCAGCGGCCTATCTGGAATGGCGAGGAAACGCCCTCCGACTGGCACAGACCAGCAGACACCGTCTAGCCCCATGGCCACAAGCTGCGCCGGCTCATGAATTTGCAGAAGCAGGCCTGCATTGGGCGTCTTGGGCGGATGCGCATTGGGTGCATTGGTGCGGGGGGCCACCTCCGACTGTCTTGCAGGCATCACCTCGTCTGGTGCCTCGAGGTACAAGACACACCCGCATATTTTGTGCGCATGACAAAGTATTCCCACTCTTCCTCAATGCCGAGGGTGTTGCACTGCCTGGATGCCTATCGTGCTGTGCGGAGAAACGGCTCTAGTGCGTGTGCCTTTTGACAATCGATTGCTCCGTCAGTTATCCGGGTCCGAAAACGCTCTACTCACAAACGGCTTTGAAAGGCAGGCGCAGGTCGTCATCGTGCTGTGGCATATTCAGCATCCTCCAGTTGATGTTCGACTGTCAGTGCTTTCGCTCGTACGCAATCACTGAGAGGCTTAGACAATTTGTGTCATCTTTTGTTGGTAATTGGTTCGAAGACGTTCCGCACGTACCATTCTTCTCCGATGGGGGCGAGGGTGACGAGCAGACAAAGGTCGGCTTGAGGGAGGTTAGGGAGTCCAGAGTGTACCCAGAGCTGTTGCGAGTGGGAGTGATTGGGCGCGCCCAGGTTCATTCCGGATTCGGTGGAACGGATGGAGGTACCTTGGGCAAAGTAGCGATACATGACAATCTCGTATGACGGTACATGGGGCGTATGCATGAATCAAGTACCCGGGATCCGTTTCGGCCAGCGACCAGTTTGAATGCTATCCCCATCAGTCATCGTGACTGCTGCCATCGTTCCATTGTCACATCTCCCTGAGCAACGCAGGCTTATTCGCCCGGGAGCTTGCTGCCTCGCGAGTCGTCCTCGCTCGTCAAACCGCCGATGAGCCTTGGATGCCACCAGATAGCGAATGTCTTTGTTTCCCTGCAGATTCGACGCCCCGTGTATCATACCGAGCGGCGACAACCTGACGAACTGTATGGACCCTTGACAGCTGGGGTCCACATGGGCACCATAGGTACTGCTCCTGCTGCTGCTATGCTGTTCCCGTAAGCTTTCAAGCAGCTGCCCAAGCCTTGTCAGAGCTGATGGGTTGGCTTCACGCCGGAACTCAGCTAATGATGTCGCAATATAGGCTGCAGAGGAAGGTCAACATTGGTTTATTAGTCGTGTGTATCCCGCCTGACCGCATGGATTGGCAACCCAGGGTGGGCCAGACATAGTGCGTCTGTCGGGAACGAACTTTGTGTCGATGGTGTACTAATATGTGGGCTTGGTGTGCTTGTGAGCTTGAAGAGGGGGCAGTCCTTTGGGTGTAATGATGATGGAACAAGCCATTCTTGGAGAGGGGAATGCCGTAAAGTGTGTCGAGTAGTGTTTTGGTGTGGGCGAAACGGCAGCAATGTCCAGGAAGCGTGACACTAGCACGGTGTGCTGGGTTGTACACCAAGGGAATTGGTGTACAAAGAGTGTAGGTAGTGCATCATCTATCCCTCGTCGACCGTAGACTCAGCCAGCCCACAAGTGCCCTCAGCAATCTCCCATGTCTAACCCGCCGGGCCTTACTGTTTTGTTGCCATATCCAAAAGATCGAGAAGTTGGTCAGCAGAAGGCGCTAGGAGGGTAACATCTTCAACATGAGGTCGCCAATACCCACAACCCCAGCAAAATGCAAACGATGAACGGCCTAGTGTGTGTATGGTGTGCGGGCCAGTCGTTGGTGTCTGCCATGGAGAAAGTTTGCTCTGGGTGTAAGAAGTGATGAGGTTCCATGAATCCAGTTCGGGAGTTGCAGATTTCGCGCAGATGTTGCACACTAGCAGAGGACCATAGCTCTGATCAGCCGTAGTATTTGTCGAAGGGAAGCGAGCCAGGTTGGGCAAATGGTAGTCGAGTGGACAGTAGGTATCCAGATGCGAGGGGCTGAGGCGAAGCTGACGGCCAGCTCCAGTTCCGTCGTCCCCGTGCGTCGCGGGCTTTTTGAGGACAAGACGGGAGCAAAGTACACTACCTGAGGTTGAGGTACATCGTATAGTATATTGACTGGTAAGGTAGGTTGGGACCTTGCCAGTCAGGCTACAGACGGTAGGGTAGCCCTTAGCGCCGGCGAGTATGATGAAGGAAATGCCTGGTTCGGATCAAATGCAGTCGGTCGCAGCAGGCTTGTCGCTGCTCTCTGGAACCTAGATGTATCCGCATGCTGCCAATGCTTGAGGGAGGGCATTGCAGCAAAGACCGTAACTACCAGAGGAGGGTGGGTGTGACTTCCGCCTGGCAACGCATATATTGGTGCAAACCATGACAACAACTCTTGATGACGCCTCGAGTAGTATCGCTATTGAAAGAAACATATGAAGTGAGGCGTTGTGCATGGAAAAGGCTCTCTCAGTCTGTGTAAGTGACGGTCGACATCAAAGGTTGGAAATCGCGAGAAGACCAAACGACTTGGGGATTCGGGAATGGCAAGGCTTGGGGATATGGGAGAAGGGTGGTCTGTGTGGCCAGTGGTGGGGTTGACAGAAGACGCAAGATGCTTCAGGAGCAGACCACACCACCTCCTCATCTCGAGCGGGCGGGCAAAAAAGACCGGCACGAAGAGAGGTACTATCGGAAGGTAGGCATGTAACAAACGGAGTGGAAGAGAAACGCGCCGGGGAGTACACAGTGCGAATATCAAGTATAGAACAGGAGTACAAAGAATATGTACAGTACTTTGGTGCGGAGTCTCGCAGGCGCTCGTACCTGTACAGTACCGCACAATAATAGCAGCAGCAGCAAACCAAATAGACGGAAGCGAGGTAGCAGCAAGGACGGATCGTAGCAGGAAGGAGCAAGTGGAAAGGAAGTCAGACAAGACAGCGGCATGGGGAGGAAGGCATTAGGGCGGCAAGAAGGCAACCAGACAAACGGACAAGGAAGGAAGGAAGGCGCCTTCTCTTTCTTGTTACTGCTCACGCGAATGTATTTGGTGGTCGATGCTGTTTCCTCTACCTTGCCCACTATGCTGGCTTGTCGTTGTTGTTGCTGTTGCTGTTGCTGCTGCACTCGCTTCGCAAGTAAGGTGTGTGTTGGATTGGTTGCGCGCGGGCGGGCAACACGCTGCAGATTCGACAGGTATCATTCCGTCTGGCCAGGGTACTGAGGTACTTGGGTAAAAGTATCCGTCGCTGGCCGGTTGATGGTGCAGTCGTCTGCCCCTTTGGGGAAACGAACAGACGACAAGAAGAAAGGGGGGTAAGGCGAGGGAAGGCAAGGTACTTTCCCTGGTAGTGTCTGTAGCAAGGTACCTATACGAATACCTCCCTACCTTTGCCTTTACCTCGACCTTGAGGGTGGGCGCGGACGTACGTAGTACACATGGGTACGACGTAGACTTGAATTGGGACTTGGAGGGTGATGGGAGGATCAGGAAAGGGAAACGCGAAGGGACGCTGGAGTGTGCACAGGGAAGGGGGCACACTCCTCGACAGTCAGGGAGGGAAGGCGCGCCCACCCTTCCCCCTTCCTATTGTGCCTCCCCCTCTCCTCTCCCGTCTCCCCCCCCTTCCGCCCGCGTGCGTATGCCCAGTGTTGCCAGTGCAAGTAGGCAGGTACCAGCGCCAGTGCGCAGACCTTCTCCCTCCTTCCCTTGTACGGATACCTACCCAGACACCATAGCCATTCAGCAGCCAGCTGGAGTACCAGCGGGTAGCAGCCAGCCAGCCAACCCGCCCACCCTACCTACAGGCGGACAGTGTCTACACCCAGACTCCCAGACAAGAAGTGACAAGGCCAGGCAAGAGGAGCTGATCCAAGGCAAAAGAGGAGGAAGGACCAAGGTGACCCCCTCCCACCTACCTTAGACGCCCCCCCCAGTTTCCTTTCCTTGCCAGTCTTTGCCAGTCCCAGACTTCCCAGCAAAAACAAGTGCACCCAGACGCGTTGCTCCCGCACAATCACTCCCCCATAGTAAAAAGGCTGCTTGGCCCTCCCCCCATACAATCTCCCTCCCTCTTCTTCTCCCATACAAATCTCCCACCCAAATCCTCCTCTCATACAATCCGCACTCTCGCAATACCACACATTGTAGCCTACGCACACTCAACCTGTGAGTACCATCCGCCCATATCGCCCAACCCCATCAGCACCGCAACCACCTGCGCATCACTTGACTTTTTTATTTTCAACGCTGCCGCCATTTTGGGCTCGTCGCCTCGATTTGCAATCACCTAGAAATCTCTTTTTTTATTCCAAAGTTGGTATCGTGGTTGCAGTTGGACGACGAGTCTTCAACATAGCGTGCACTCTCTTCGTCTTATTGAGCACCCTTCATCTACAAACACCAAACCTCGTTCAGAGAGCTTCCCAGCTAACAAGAGCTTGACGCGTCCAGAACACCTCAACCACAACACCATCTCTACCTTCCAAAAACCACCCCCAGGTATGCTTTTCGACCCCTCTTGGACGACTGCGAGCTTCAAATCGCAATTACTTCGCGTTGCGGACCACAATTGCATTTGCGCCCAAGCACCACTCCACACATCGGGTCCCGCTCCGTAGCGGCCCATTTCCATCATCGCATATCCCCTCGTGCTGCGACGCTGCGAATTCGTTCAGCCGTCGAGACGCAAACCAACACAACCCATTACCCTCCCTTTTCGTCTCGTCAATCATCTCGCTTCATCTTCACCATGGAGCAGACTGATTAACCCTTTTGTCATCCAGGTCCTCAAAATGCCCAAGGCCAGTACTAAGCGAGGCGCGGCCGGCAAGGTCGACAAGAAGCGCGCGAAGAAGGGTAAGTTTTTTCTAGTTTTTTCCCCCTCGAGACGCAAGAGATCCTCGGCTGGTCAAGTCGCGTCGCGTCGTGGTCGCCCAGATGTCGTGCAGGTTGTGGATAAGTTCGCCAAACCTGTCCACTACTGCTATCGACTCTGGCGCCCATGCTGAGGCGCTCGCCCCGTATCTCGTGCGCTCAGATGCATCATTGTCATTTACAGATGGCTAATACCTCTCCAGACCCTAACGCCCCCAAGCGTGGTCTGTCCGCGTACATGTTCTTCGCCAATGAGCAGCGCGAGAACGTCCGTGAGGAGAACCCTGGCATCTCGTTCGGCCAGGTCGGCAAGATCCTCGGTGAGCGCTGGAAGGCCCTCAACGACAAGCAGCGTGCCCCCTACGAGGCCAAGGCCGCCACCGACAAGAAGCGCTACGAGGACGAGAAGCAGGCCTACAACGTAAGACATCCCTCCCCCTCTTTGATTCCATGGTTGTGTAGTGCTGAAGCTAATTAGTCAATCTGAAGGCCGAACAAGAGGAGGATGAGTCCTCTTGATTGCTGTATTTCTGTTGCTTCTCGGTCCGAATGGGTGGCGTTGAGTTACTTTCCCGCACATCTTTCGGACTTTCCTTGTAACTTTGGGCTCGGCGGTGTATGATGGGATTGAAATGGGTTGCTTTTCTCGTTATTCAGGATCGGCAGGACGGGCAGTAAGAGGCAGGTGACGCTTCTAAGCCGCCCCGCATCCGTAGGAGAGCTGGTCATGCCGCCATTCGCGGAACGGAATTGTCCACGACTGGGACTAAATGACATTTGACGGCTCACGTTGACAAACTTGGTATGACTTTTTCCCTCGTTGTGTGTTTGATTCAGCCTTGATGAAATGTGACGTGCCCGAAGTCGTGGATCAAAGCGACGGTGGTGCGATAACGGCAATGTTTAATGCTGATGTTGATTGCCATGTTTGCGTATGCCCTTGTCATAGGGGTCTTAGCCCGGGTCCAGGCATCAGGGGTGGAGGCTGATTGATATCATTGACCATGGGATCAAGGGTCTGGGTAACGATAGCACCGGCTATGAGCCTACAAATATGGGCTCGAGTGCTTGACGCATATTTGATGTCAGACCACTCGGACAATGAATGACACGGGCCGGATCTGTTCCATGCCAAAAATGATGGATGGATGGCTGGACCACTCGGTATGGCCCGGGCTTGGGGCAGCTTAGGTGTTAGCTACCTAGCTAACTAACTAACCCCCCGCCCCGCCGCTCCACGGCTGGATCTGCGATTTAAGCCGAGATGAATCCGATCCGTCGCCGGCTCGCCGGTGAAGATGGTGGGGACGGTTGTGGCTGGTCCCCATTTGGGGCCGCCCGTCCCGATTGGTAAGGTGAGCAGACACTTTGCTGCGCTGCGGTCGGTGGCTCAGGTGTCAAACGAAATCCGTGCTATCCTTAGCAAAATGCTATGTTTGTGTATGTTTGCGAGGCGAGGTGAGATGAGTCACGGATGTATGTGGGAGGATAGGTTGCCTGGTGCCCTCTCATTCCTCCGTGGACACGCCCCGGTTCGATGGCTTGACTTTGGCCCTCAAGTTCATATACGCCCGCCGCCGCAGCAGTACTGCCCCGAGGGAGGCCATCCATTTCCTTGCTCTTTCTCCCCTCTCTCATCAACTCCCATCCATCAACTTTCCCGAATCTGTAGATAAGGAGTTAACCGACCACCGTCAACATCACCGCCATCCGATTTCCAAAACTCGAATATGCTTGAGAGTGCGACTCACTGAGAAATATTTCCCAATTCAACGCACAACACATTCATAACGGCCACCGGCTACACCTGTATACGCCTCGGAGGATTGCCGGGGTGGTCGGTCGGTCGGTCGGCCAGGAATCAATGTGGGATGGCCAGTCGCGCTCGGGTCTGGGGTTGTGGGGGGCTTCTCCTCCGTAAACGTATCAGACGGATGGACGAATGAACGAATGAACTGCTGGAGCCCGGTTCAGGAAGTCCATACTTCGGATGACCATCTAACCTCGCACTAGAATACTGCTTCTTCCCCAGGGGACTCTCTGCGCCTTGCACTATCGGCCGACAAAGCACGACAGGCTACAGATAGAGACGGTTGGCATCTCCGACGCGCTGCGGAGACAAGGCGGTTAATCCGAGATGATACATTCTGATCAGCATCTTCCACGCAGACGTCACGGGAGGACGTGGCATGGAAATATCGTGTCTCGTCACATCGTATGCCATATCACCCTACGCCTGTCACTGTTTCGCCAAGGCATGCCCCTCAATCGGCTCCGACACATCTACCGCATCGCAAGCCGTCCTGCTCCATCCCATCCCACCAACGATCCAGGCTGTCGGTGCGAAGCGTTCTCCCAATCGAGGAGAAGTGGCTATGTTCTCTCCGCAGACAACCTTTCCCGCTGCTTCCGTACCCTACTGTCACCAGGACGGCCAGTCAGTGGTGTCATTCCGTAACCTGACACGGCGCCGTTCCCATGGGTTCCCGGGAAGTCTCTGCTAGCAACACGTGTGTTTTTTGTTTTTGTTTCTTTTGTCTCTCTCTTTTTTTTTTTTTTTTTGCCAGTCTGCATCGTTCATGCAAGTGCTAACTGACCAGACGCTGCCCCCGCCGGCTCCGGCCCGGCCTCATTCGTCCGCCGCTCCAAGTTGGACGTCCCTAATGCATGCAGAGGGGGGAACCGTACAGGCCCATGGGGTCATCCCCAGCAGTCGTGGCAAGCTCTGGCTAGTCGGTTACCAGATCGATATGTGTTGAGCCCACACATCTTGCTGTGCCAGTAGTCCGACCCGGCATGCACTCCTCTCATCTCCTCCAGACTTCCCTGGGCTCCCGCGCAGGTGCTTGTTGGCGGCCGCCTTCGAGTCCTCACAGTTCGTTCGTGCTATTTCTCTCTGGCGTTGGCGACGCTTGCGCCTCCCACTTCGATTGATACGATGCAGTGACGTTTCCCTCTTGGAGTCTGACAAGCGTGCTCGGCTTCTTTCGAAACCAAAATAAAAGCCAAATTCGGCTTCTTCCAGAGCCACACTTCTCAGCCCCTGCTGGTCTCCAAAAAGCAAAGGGGGTGTTTAAATTACCCAACAACGCACAACGAATTGTGGCCACTCTTTACATCAGACAAAACGTCAGTAACCAGTGTACACAGACCACAGGACGCTGTACACGTCAGATGTGAACAACCAGTATCTCGGTCCGTACAGCCAACGCAGGAAACGGTACCCAAAGGTTTGTCGGAGTGGTGGTGGTGGCGTCTATGCCCTGGCCGGCCGTCAAAATCGAGACCTGCAGCTCCGAATCGCAATTGCAGCTGCTTCCCGCCCATTGAGCGGCCGCGGCTATGGCCGAGACGTTATCGCTGCATTAGAAGACCATGTCAAGCACAAGAGACGGGTCTTTTTTCTCGTTTTTTCCCTCTCTTTTTCCCTCTGGCCTGCATTTCCTCTGCCACTGATTCCGACCGGTACATCGGCATATCGGCATAACCCCTGCGAGCCGCCAACGACGCTCTTCAACTATTATTCGAGGACAGTGTTTCGGTCGGACGAGGACATCGGAAACATACGAGGAATCTACGGCGAGGCCCCGCGCGGAACGGCAGGTGGCGAGGTACAGCCATCCACTCCGTCTTATTAGCTTACTTCGTTCATGAGACGATGGAGTCGTGAAGGGAGAACGCCGCCATTCAGGCCCAGCCTGTCAAACCCACGCATCGACAAAAATGGAACAGAGTCTGCAAAAGATCGACTACCGCCTGCTTCAGGGCTGTTGCCTCGAGGCCGAACGCGCCGATATCGTGTCGGTAAGCCTGGAAGGGCTTCGGATGGCCCTACCCGAGTCGTACGGCGGCCCCATCAATGCTCTAGTCGCAGGCATGCGGAAGTGTGCACAGCTACTCAGGGACTTGGCCGACCTGTCGCAAATGCATTTCAACCGGGTCCCCATCCTTCTCAACTACCTCCAGGTCATACTCCCGTGTCTAAGCCGCACACTTCGCGATATTACCGACTACTACGAGGACCGCACCGTGAGCAAAGACATCCGGTGGCGGAGGATGTACCACAAAATGACCCAGGAGGTCGGAGGTCTGCCGCTTCCACAGCGCTTCGTGCTTTACAACCACTTCCTAGACTGTTTGAGACAGCTTCTGATCAGGTAGGTTGCGCATTCACTCCCGTGAGCAAAGGGTCCACAAGTTACTAGCAAGCGTTCAGGTCGCCCACTTTCGATCTCAATGGCTTGGAGTCGTTGCGGACAAGGATAATCGAGATGCGAGAAGCAAGAGGACTGCGTAAGGAGAGCTATCTAGGCCCCCCTATTAGATCCTACACTAACATGCCACCCCAGCCACACCCGCTCAACTTGGGCCTGTCCTCCGACCAGAGACTTTACTAATGCCGATGACCCAAGATCCGGTTCGTGCTTCTCGCCGAGTTGAAGAGGTTGTGCTGACATGGATTTCCCCCAGACAGTGCATTGGGCTGAGCAGATATTCTCTCTGCCGCTGCCGTCCCGAACGGCCCTCAAGCACACCAAAACGTCCAAGGCATGTGGCCCTTTCCAGGCGTGGGGTCAACTCAATATCCCAAAGGAAACCAAGATGCTCTTCAGAAGGTACGGTAGCGGCACTCCCGCGCTGTACTGGCGCCTGCTAAACGTTGACCACCAGGCCGTTTGACGAAGACCGCCTTGCGCTGATGGCGTATCTCAACCTCGTCAACCACACGCCCTATATTCTACTCAGGACCTATCACCTGGGGGCCCCGTGGTTCTCCCTCCGCGGCACCCACGAGCTCGTCCTCCATCGCGAAGACAATTGCCTGCAGCTCAAACGCTGGAGTGTTTCCGAGGGTATGCCGAAGCTCTGGGCGTCTCTCTACTTCAAGACATGGGAGGGTATGCTTCACCCTTGGAACCGCTGGCTGGCAGAGTTTCGACGTCGCTGACACACAACACCCGACCACCCTCAGAACTGACCCTCTTCCACTGCACCTTCGTCTCCCTGAAGGCCCGAAACACGATGACCATCGACATGAACCCCAGGGAGTTCAAGCTGGCCGGGGAGAAGAAGACCTTTCAAGCGTAGGCGGCCTCCTCGACGATGTCATGTCCCTGCTAGCGGGGGGTGTTCGCTCACTAACTCTCGGGGCCATTAGGCAAATCATCGACGACGGATTCAAGCATTCCCTCATGGTCTACCAAGATGTTGCGACCCGGGGCTTTCGCCTCCATGCCGCGGTCTGGGATGGCGAGCTCCGTTTATGCCCTGTCTGGACTGCTTTTGGTATGTCCTCTGCTTCTCGACCCTGACCCCCCTGTCCCCAGAAGCTTGCTCGCTCCTCGCCATACCCCTGCCCAATGGCCACCTCACAACTGACAAGGACAACGCCCTCGCAGTCACACACCAGTCCGCCTCGCCGACCTGGCTCCGACGCAAGAGCCCCCACCGCGTCTGGCTCAAGGACATCCAGCTGTACGTCTTCTGCAAGGGCTATCGCCAGCAGAACCAGCGCAAGGGCGAGGCCGGCGCCTTCGAGATCAACTTCGTTTCCGAGGACGGCGCCGCGCACTTCCACGAGGCGTTCTGCTCTGCCGTTTCGGAACCGTCCACCGATTCTCGCGAGGCTATCGAGGATGCCAAGTGACTCGCCAACCCAAGCCATCCTCCCGGCCAGAACTCTCGTAGCGAATCCACACTGGCAACGGGAAGCTTCTTCACAACTCCATGCTCTCCCTGCTGTCGTTATATCATCGTGACATGAGTCTGCCTTGATACATGGTCGCGGAGACGTTGGTATTCGAAGAAGGCGGCCCGAAAGAGCGAGTGCACCGGATTTGGTAGCAGACAGAAAACGCCGATAGGTTTGGACTCAATTTGTATGTCTGCTTTCCCTTTGTTTACAAGTCTTTCTTGCCAGCCCAAGCCTACCTTTTTTTTTTCCTTCTTTTTTTCTTCCTTTTCTTCCTTTCTTTTTCTTTCTCACGTCTTATGAATCATGATATGATGACGTTATGAATGGTTGGAAAAAGTATTATTAGCACAGCATGGGTAATGAGAGATTATGACATTCAACGATGGCGCGGATGACACAAGATCTTTAGCGGATGTTGGCTAAATGAGCAGTTGGAACGAAATTTTTGCGCGATGCTCATTGTGTGATTAGGTGAATTGATTCAACTTAATGCAATCGTATACCATCATAACATCATCCAAGGTAACTTGGATGTCTGGCTTCTCTATACTGAAGCGTACCATTTTTGACCACCCACTTTGCCCCCCTCTGTTTTCATACAGGAGTACGCTTAGGTCTTGACGTCGGGCTCATCGCGGCCGATGAACTCCTTGAACTTGAGCAGCTCAGTTGCCATCTGGATCTCGGGCTTGAGGAAGTCCTGGGCATCTTGGTCGTACGTCTTGGGGTCGCTGCTGTGCTGCTCGAGGTACAGACGGATGGTAGCGCCGGAAGAACCGGTGCCGGAGAGACGGACGATGATGCGGCTGCCAGAAGAGAAGGTGGCGTACAAGCCCTGGTTGGACGAGACGGAACCGTCCAGGTCGGTGTAGGAGAAGTTGCCAGCGCCGGTGACGGTGCGGTCTGTGAAGATTAGTCTTTGATCTAAACATTGCTCGTCGAGAAAAAGCTTACCTCCAACCTTGCTGCCGATGAAGTTGGGGTCGGCGACGAGGTCCTTGAGAACACCGACAACCTTGTTGGCGCCCTCGCTGTCGACGTCCTCGTAGTCGTAACGGGTGAAGAAGGTGCGGCCGTACTCGTTCCAGAAGTCATGCTGAATCTTCTTGATGGAGGGGGTAACGTCCGGGTTCTGCACACCGATGCCGGCGATAATGTTCAACCAGGCAATGACGGCCCAAAGACCATCCTTCTCGCGGATGTGGTTGCTGCCGGTGCCGAAAGACTCCTCACCGCAGATGGACAGCTTGTTGGCGTCGAAGAGAGCGCAGAAGAACTTCCAGCCAGTGGGGACCTCGTAGCAGTTCAGACCCTGCTTCTTGGCGACCAGGTCGACGGCGCCAGAGGTGGGCATGGAGCGGGCCAGGCCGTAGACACCCTGCTTCTTGAAGTAAGGGATCAGGTTGGCGTGGTGGGCGATGATGGCCAAGGAGTCGCCGGGAGAGACGAAGGCGTTGGCGCCGTAAATCATGTTGCGGTCACCGTCACCGTCAGAGGCGGCACCAAAGGGGATGTTGTTCTTGTCAACAACCTCAACAAGGGAGTGTGCGTAGGTAAGGTTGGGGTCCGGGTGGCCGCCGTTGAAGTCAGGGCTGGGCACGCAGTTCTGGGTGGCACCCTTGAGGCCAAGCTCCTTCTCGAAGATGGCGGTTCCATAGGGGCCGGTGACGCCGTGGAGACCGTCGAAGAGGACCTTGAAGTCGGGGTGGGACTGGAAGAACTTCTTGATAAGGTCGAAGTCAAAGATGTCCTTGAGCATGTCGACGTAGTCGGTGGTGCTGTCGATAACCTCGACCTCGAGGGAGCCGTAGGTCTTGGTGCCGATTGTGGCGATGTCAACATCGGGGATGTCGGCGATCTTGTAGGAGGTAAGGGTCTTGGAGGCCTCGTAGATCTTGTTGGTAACGGACTCGGGGGCAGGGCCACCGTTGGCAAGGTTGTACTTGATGCCGAAGTCGTTCTTGGGACCTGTTGGGAAGCATCGGTCAGCAGCAGATTCGCGCATCAGTGTGCCTAGGAGGGTACTCACCGCCGGGGTTATGACTGGCAGTCAGGAGAATACCACCAGTAGCCTTGCGCTTGCGGATGACATGACTGGCAGCAGGCGTGGACAGGATGCCATTCTGGCCGATGAGCAACTTCTTGACACCGTACGCGGCACCAATCTTGGCGATCAATTGAACAACCTCGGGGTTCCAGAAGCGGCCATCACCACCGATGACGAGAAAAGAACCTAGAGAGACGGCCTGTCAGCTTCTGGGGGAGAGCGATAGCGGATGGGAAGGCGGGTTTGGGGTCGTGTTTACCTTCAACGCCCTCGGGGATGGACAAAAGAATGCTTGTGACGAAGGACTCGCTGTAGTGAGGTTGCTGGAAGACGGTAACCTTCTTGCGAAGACCAGAACTGCGGGTTGTTAGCGATTCCTCGTTGGCAAAAGGGATGTATGTTATGAGACAAGGAGGGAGCTATGGCGGGGTCGCGAAAAGTCGGGAAAGATGGGTAGAGAGAGAGAGGGATTTTCGACAAGGGCTCGACGTACGTGCCGGGCTTCTGGTCCTGGAAGGGCTTGAATTCAACAGTCTTGACGTCCATAATGCCGTGCAATGCGAGGTTGTGGATGTTCCAAAGGAGGAGTGTCTAAGGATGCAAGAGAGAAAAGGAGGATGTTGGGAGCTGTCAACTAATATTGGTGTCTGTCTCCCTCGTCTTCTCATGCGAACCGGCGTAGGGGCGGCAACAGACCCGGCGGGGCCCGGGGCAGACAAGGAAAGCTTGGTGCGGTGAGAGCAGATCCTAGAAGACTGTAGCAGCTTTTGGGCAGACCCAACATGCCAATTCACTCGAGCAGAGCTCGCCATGGTGGGGGTGGCTTTACGGTGTTTGGACCAGTGATATCAGTCTGAGGCCAGACTTGGGCGGGGTTACCTCACAGCAAAGGAGGGGCAGCTTCAGGGAGCCCCTCACTCGTCAAAGGTGGCAGAGGCGGGGAATCAGTAGTGTGTCCTGCACCATTCGCACAGTAGTCGACACGCGTTACTAGACATGTTTCATACCGTATGCAGCCCTCGCCGCACCGTACATCTCGAGTGGGGGGTCAATAATAGTTTACATACTGCCCAATGTATTGTACTGTGTACGGAGTACACTGGCGTCAATTCCGCAGCATCTTTGCGGGTGACGCCCCAATGTCCACACCGGCTGCTTTGGAGAGGATTAGCTAGTCACAGACTTTGATACCTCACAGGCGCCGTCTACAGCAGGTTGTCTGCCCATGCTTCATCCTCATCACGCTCGCTGATGGGCGTCTCCTGCACGCTGGCATCTCCCCGTCTCCATGCTAGCCCGAAAATGGCCTCTCTGTAGTACTTTGCCTCCTCAATGCTCTCAAGAATATCTTCCTTGGCCTGGTGGAGCCCCTTCTTGACGGGAGCACCATCCACAATATGTGGTGGGCACCACCGTCTCGCGGCCTCCTTCAGCGAGCTGACATCGAGAATACGGTGGTGCAGATAGTCGACCACCTTGCGGTACGGCGGCTTGTTGAGGAACGAGCGGTCTGCGTGCACGCTGTTGCCCGCCAACAGCGCCGTCTTCGGCTCCGGTACGTGTTGCTTGATGTATTCCATCAACGTATTCGCCGCCTGTAGCGGCGTCATCGTCGACTTGATAACCGCCGCTGTCAACCCACTGTCCCGGTGCGTCCGGGTGCACCAGTCGTCCATCTGTGCCATGCGCTCTTCGGTCTGGTGCACCACGCAGCCCCAACCTTCAGGGTCAACAACCTCCAGGTTTCCGGTGGTGATTATGCAGAAAATTTCAATGATTTCTTCCTTATCCGGATCTAGTCCGGTCATCTGAGGGTGTGTTAATACAGACCAGTTCTTAGGTCAGCAATATGCCTGAAGAATACGAGCCATACCTCACAGTCAATCCACACAAGGGGTCCATCCGACGCAGGCTGCATTTTAGGTGCAGGCGCCGTCGGCTTAAGAGGGTTGAGGAATTCCATGGTGACCTGTGCTGGATGCTTCAGTTTCTGATGATTCGATCACGCCCTGGGCGTTTTTGCGTTGTCAGCTGCGGGAAGGAAGGCATTCATTCGCAACATGCAGCCTCGCCTCTGTCCCAGAGGTGGTACCTGACGTGAAGGTGGGGGGTTTGCTGTCCGTAGCAGGAAAGCTCAGCTGTGGTCTGCTACCCGAGTAGCATTCTCATATTGACAGGGGCGCTGTGCACGAGGCATTCCGTGGTCCTAGCAGCAGCTTCCAGCTCGTTTTCCATGGTACTGTATTCATCGTCTCACCGCCAAAAGCTTCATAGCAGCGAGCCGGTACGTACCGTACCTTGCGTTCCTTATCAGAATCGATCGATAACACAACTTACCCCACATCGGCTGGTCTTCAAATGGCATCCTGTTCATTGGCCAAGACTTTCCAGACCCCCGCTTTGCCAACTTACCTTACTAACCTACCTCGATGCCGTTATCATAAACCACCCGAGCTCCTGCCACTGAATTCACAATCTGCACTCGTACATGCTTTCACCGAGCTGAAACGGCATCGTTTGCTCGCCGTGGTGGTAAAGCACGTCTTCGAGCACTGGTCAACAGTCGGTGAACAACCCGAGAAGTCAAGGCCAAAAGAAACTGAAGGCTCGAGTTCCTCCGAAAGCCCATTCATCATGTCGTCCCTCAAGAAGTCGGGCTCGCCTGTTGCGATTCCTCGTGATGAGCAACCGACTCCAGTGCCACCAGAAAAACCTGCCATGTCCGCTTCACCACCTCGCATACTCATCATCGGTGCTGGTTCTCGCGGCCAGGCCTACGCTCGCGCGACCGAGACCTCCAGTAACGGTCTCGTTGCCGCTGTGGCTGAACCCATCGCCTACAAGCGGCAGACCTTCGGCCGAACCTACATCTGGGGTTCGGACAATCCACAGGAAGGTCAACAGTTTGCCGAATGGACCGAGTTTCTTGCCTACGAGACACGCCGTCGCGAGAGAGAGGCCGCCGGTGAAGATGTGCCGCCTGGCGTCGATGCCGCCTTCATATGTGTTCTTGACGAAATGCACCGCGATGTCGTTGTAGGTCTCGCACCGCTGGGCCTGCATGTCATGTGCGAGAAACCACTGGCGACATCTCTCACCGATTGTCTCGACATGTTCGACGCTCTCAGGCCACCTGCTGGCCAGCAACCTAAGAATGTCTTCTCGATTGGTCATGTTCTCCGTTACAGTCCACACAATATGCTCCTTCGCAAACTCCTTCTCGAGGACCGTGTCATTGGCGATATTATCAAAATCGTGCACACAGAGCCAGTAGGCTGGTGGCACTTCACACACTCTTACGTGCGCGGCAACTGGCGTAACGAAAAAACGACAGCACCGAGCCTTCTAACCAAGAGCTGTCATGACATTGATCTGCTTCTCTGGCTTCTCAGTGCTCCTGTCAAAGCCGGACAAGGTATCCCTCATCTTCCATCCACCGTATCGTCCACTGGTTCCTTGCAACTATTTAGGAAAAGCCGCAAACCCGCCGCGGCAGGGAACGCAACGAACTGTTTGACCTGTCCGCTGGGTGAGCAAGGATGCAAGTACTCGGCCAAGAATGTTTACCTTGGCTCAGACCTCAACGGCCTTAGTTCTGGGAATACCGATTGGCCAGTCAGCATCGTGCTTCCCGAGATTGAGGATCTCCCCACGACATCTGAAAGAAACAAAGCCCTGGCTGCCAAGCTTGCTGAAAACTACGATGAGACTACCCCCGAGGACGTGGTTGCTTCGCGAAATTGGTTCGGACGCTGCGTATTCGACGCTGATAACAACGTTTGCGACGACCAGACCGTGACCATGACCTGGGACGATGCCACCACGGCAGATTCGGAAGCACCCAAGCAGGCCAAATCTGCCACGCTACACATGGTTGCGCACACGAGGAAGATATGCGAGAGGTATACACACATATACGGCGTCGATGGCGAGATATACGCCGACTCTCGTACTATCACCATTGATGACTTCAACACGGGTGCCACTCAATCATATAATCCAACCATTGAAGATGCCGGCCACGGGGGTGGCGATAAGGGCCTTGCGCGGCAGTTCATTCTCGCGGTAGATCGAGTCAAGAACCACGGCTGGACCGTAGAGAGGGCTCAAAACGAATTCATCGGTTGCTCTCTCGAAGAAGTCGTTCGGTCGCACGCCATGGTGTTTGCAGCCGAAGAGGCGAGAACGGCAAAGAAAATTGTCGACTGGGAGGAATGGTGGTCGAGAAATGTCACCAACAAAGGCAGCGGATGAGGGCAGCAAACCCATCATCGGGTCACCGCATCATCCAGTGACGGGAGCAGTGCCCCGAGCTCCAGCATTATCGGTTGTCGTCTCGATCAAAGAATATAGCTCTAAGAGACCAACAGGTGAGGCACGTCAATTTGGATGACCGAGGGCCCCCTTTGCTTGCTCAGATACCACGTCAAGGGATGCCAGTGTTGATGTCTTCTTGTCAGCCCGGGACTCGGTCCCGGCGGTACCTTACCGAGCTTGCCATTTCATGGCCTTCAACCAGTTTTGTTGTCAACTTCACGTGTTTACTCCAGAAGAACGAACGAGCTAGTGGGCGAGGATAGCCGCTGTTCTGTTGGTGGCTGAGCGTTTGTTCGTCGTTCGAAGCGTGATTCAAGAAGGTCGATGTCAGTGACAAACGCACCAGAATCGCCGCTGCCAGCGGACCGATGTCATCGGCAAAAATGACCCGGCGGTAACTGTTTGTCCTCGGTATGTTGCTTCAGAAGAATCGAAACCTCGGCTGCAACTTACGGGGAGCTTCCCTCCTTCCCGGGGCTGTTGTATAAGGCAGATGGAACTAGGGATGTATGCCTCGAGGAAGGCCCCTTTCAAGTGGATATTCGGGGACAACAAGGTTTCTAAAGAGCGCGGGTTATTCTGCCTTCTAGAACCCGAAGCGACAAAAAGAACCCTCCCCGTTGTCCAGACCGGCGTCAGAACGGCGGTCGCAAGTCTTGAAACAACGGTGTCGGCCAGGCAAAATAGGATCAGACACCTAACCATGATATTGTGCTTGGGTGGGCCTGCAGTTTCACGACTGGCTCCAGTCTCAGTAGCGGTATCAAATGCTGGTTGGTCTGGCGCAGGTCATACATCAAACAGTTCATTGAATTGCATTGGTTTCTCATTGTATACCGATGTCTGCAATTGACAGCACGACCTGTCTTTCCTAACTATTTTACCCCAAGGAACGGGGTCTAACTAAGTCCTATATGTTAACCTTTGACACGTTGTAAAAGACCAACCACTTTTATCTGCCGCACAAAGCGGATGTTGCATGTTTGCTACGTATCTGCACCAAGTGCAGCCACTATGCATGCAATCACAGTTATTCTCAACGGATATTCATAAGCTAGGCGGGAACAATCAGTGGGGCGGTCACCGCCTGGCGAGAATTATATAACAGGTTTGTTTGTATGAGTGATCAACCCCGAAGCCACCCACATGCCCAGTCAAGACACCTATGTTGTAGCGGAAAGCCGCTCGAGAACCGAACTATTCTTGATTACGACCTCCCCATCATCATTGGCGAATTGATCATGCCCGATGCTCGGAGTTGCTGGCATGCAGGCTCACTACTGCACTAGATCGGCACTTCGCCGCCACTTGCTGACCGTGTGTTAGGTATTAGCCTACCGAACCCTGCACATCTTGGGCATCCTCCCTGACCTTACGTGCGCAAAACGCAGTGAACAAATGTAAGAGCCATACTTGGCATTGACAAGTGAATCTCTATGGCACGATTGCCCCAGCCACTATCACATCTACAACCACTCGGGGAGAGAGCGCGAGGGCACAAAGTGCGCACAGTATGCAGCCATGCCAGCCTGGTGCGTTGTCCTCCTCGACGCCGCGCTTAGCACGCAGGCAAAACTATACGGAAGCGAAACTATGGGAATAGTCATGCGGGAAAGAAGTATACACGGCTATAGACGTGGCTTTTGTCTCTTCCTTTTCCTCCTCAAGCTTTGCCGGCGAGACCCGTGCGCCGAAGCCAATCCTCGTACCTTCATAAAAGGTCCCCTTCGTTCCCTACCTATTTGGCTTCATCCATCTCCCCTTACGCTTCCAAGAAGAGTACACAGCCTTGCCCTGTAAGACGGCCCACTCGGACGACTCCCCGAAAAAGAGACTACATCGGGATTCAAGAAACAAGAGATTCTTTCTCGGAGCAAGCGCGTGGCATTAATCTTCTCTTCCCGGCCTCTTCTTCCGCACATCAGCCCGATCAGTTGTCTTGTGTGTCACTTCGCGCAACCGGCTATACGTACGACGCACAATGTCGTCCTCCAGAGATGTCCCCGCCCCCGGGTATCTCCCTCTCGGCCCTGTCCGAAGGCACATTACCACACACGACGCCAACGGCCGCGCCGTCTTCTCGGACGCCTACCCCTTGGAAGTGACGCCGGACCCTCTACCCAACATGCTCTTCCACACCTGCTACACGACCTCCCGGTCGCCTGTCGAGATGGACGGCGACAAGGACCTGGCCGAGTACGGCCCGCACCACCCGCGCATGCCGACTCTCCACCTGCCCTCGGGCTCCGTGCTGCGCGTCGTGGACTTTGGCCCGAACACGGAGCCTATGATGCACCGTACCGAGTCGTGCGACTACGGCATCGTGCTCAAGGGCGAGGTCGAGTGCCACCTGGATGACGGTCACGTGAGGAAGCTGGGCGAGGGCGACATCATGATCCAACGCGGCACGATGCACGGGTGGAAGAACGCTACTGACAAGTGGGCGCGGGTGGTGTTCTGCCTGCAGCCGGCGGAGCCGGTGCGGGTTGCGGGCCAGGTCATGGAGGACGATATCCCGTTCATGAAGCTGGCGCCGGACAGGCAGGCGGACTTTGATAAGTTCAAGGAGGAAACCAAGAAGGCGGGGAAACGCGATTGAGGGATCAGGTTTGCGATGGGCCGTTACGGGCCGTTCGTAGGGACGCTGCACGATGAATGAAAAGCGTGCTTGATAAACGCTGGGAAGGGTATGACGAGAGTGGACAAGAAGTACATAACGGCTTGGAAACCTCCTTTATTTTACAGGGTTCCACACAGGCTCATTACAAGCAGACACATCACGAAAAATGAATACGTTTAACGATACTGACCCAGCTTGGCCCGTTATGGCCTGACCTTCAGGATTTGCCGTTGACCGGCTGAAGAAGCTCCATGGTCGGATGACAATCAGAGCATGCAAGGCACGTCCGGAAACCAGATTGCAGGGGCTCAACTATGTAGATTAGTTGAGCCAAGGCACAATCACCTGAAGTCGGAATCGGATATCCCGAGATGGCGGTCGGTGTCCGGTTTTTTTTGGGGGGGGAGGGGGGCTATTGGTTGAGCAGCCTAGGAGGTCCGGGACGGCTGTCGCCTCTCTCATCCTTGTTTGATAGCTGCCTCTTGATTCCCAACACACAACCTACTCGACGAGCAATACTGTCACAGGAAAACTCCATCCCCCCTTTGAGTTGATGGACGCATAAACAGCATGAAGCAGACCCATAATCGACGTAATATGACTACGTGGGTAGTGTTGAACCGATGTGACTATTTCGGCCAAGGTCGGCCCAAGCGAGGGGGCCGTGAGGTGGCCATGGAAGGAAAAAAGAAAAGAAGTGGAATATCGTTCCCCCTTCCGGAAAGCAAAGGGAGAGAGAAAAGATGCAAAAAAAAAGAAGAAGAAGAAGAAGACGAAAGGAGAAAAGAAAGGAGTTCAACTAGCCTATCTGCATAGTACTGGATGGGGGCATCTCGAGAAAGCTGGTCCTCAGAACTCATATTTTCCATTTCCAAGCTACTACTAGGCAGGTAGTTACTGTAGGGCGGTGTTTCGGCCACTAACTGATCCTTCAGCACTTGAACGGAAGATGTCACGTGATTTGAGACAGCGGTGCAGTGCAGCGGACTTTGGCTTTGACCGTCATTGGCTCCTTGGTGACCGGAGGTTCCTACCGGTAGCCTACTACCTATCAGGGGTTGCATCATCTTAGGAGGCGTCAGATGGGGGAAAAGAAAACATTGTTGACCGAGCCCCGCGGAGACTGCGCAAGAAGCAAAGTGGCATTTGGCCCACAGGAGTGAGACTCGGACTTTGGAGGTGCTCGTCCGCTTCTTCGATGCCATTCGTCGCGAACATCTGCCGGCTCCGGCCAAGGAGATGGCGCGTATTGAAACGGAGTGTTCTTTTCCCATGCACATGTCTCAAGCGTACATGGAGAGACAGTCGAGAGGATGACGACACGGCTGCACCGGGGACTACCGGTACTTAGGTAAACCACCTAACCTAGCTAGGTACGAGGCAGTCGGTGTACATATACATATGTATAGACAGAGAAAGCTGGATGCGGTCGAAAACGCGCTTTCTGACGGGCGACTGCAGGAATCCTCGTCCACCCCCACCCGCTCCCCCCCTTGTTTCCCTCACAAAGTTGGCCATAATAAGCAACGCGTCAGTCAACTTCACGCAGTGTTTGGTTTTGCCACCAGACCACCTCGGAGGACCTTGGAGAACAAAAGAGGAGGGGGGCGGGTTGGCTGGCTGGCTGGCGTGTTTGTTTGACGAGACGGAGATTAGGAGATTAGAGTTATCGCTCGCGGGTAAACAGACAGGTGACTTGATACGTAGTTTAGCCGAGGACTTCCGACCCGTCTGAGGCCGTGTCTGACCGCGAAAGTCGAGGGTACAAAGTACATACAAGAGAAGGCGACCATCATGTCATGTGCAAGGACGATGGCGGTGCTACATACAACCGACAATCCCAAACCAAAAGGCAAGTGCCTCTGACCGAGGCCTGGTTGCTCAACTTGCTTATTCACCCGACACAAACAAACATCTCTCAGTGAGCTCCCCCTTCTCCCCCCCAGACAACAACAGACAAGCGCGACCCGCCGCCCAAGAGCCCTCGTATCCACTACCCCGAATGCGACACCCCTGATCCACCCCGAGAAAGTGGGTCGGCCACCGGGACCGTGGGAAGGAGGGAAGAAAAAAAAACAAAAAAACGAAAATTCCAACATTGCCCTCTCATCATCCTCTCATCCTCTCACTCTCCAAAAACTCATCACCCCAGCGTCCCCTTCACGCCATCTCATCCCCTTTCCTCTCAGCGACACCGCTCTGCTACTCGTTCTGTGCTGAAACAGACACTTTTTCTCTCACCGCTCATTTACCGCACTCAGCCCTGCCCTGCCCTGCCCAGCATGCCTCGCCGCGCCGCCCTGGAGCCCAAACCCCGCAAGCCGCAGTACTCCCCGGAGAAACGCGCCCGGATCGCCGTGCTCTCGGAGCTCGGCATGTCCCTCAAGGAGATCTCACTCAAGGAGGAGGTCCCCGTCTCCTCCATCAAGGGTATCGTCACCCGCTACCGCCTCCAACAGGCCGGTCGCGACCGCCCGCGCCCTGGCCGCCCCCGCATACTGTCCGACAGGGACGTCAAGAACCTCCTGCGCGTCCTCAAGGAGAAGCCCGCCGTCTCCTACGCCGAGCTCAAGCGCGAGGCCGGCGTCACCTGCGCGACAAAGACTCTCGTGCGCTACCTCCAGATGGAGGGCATCAAGCCCAACAAGCCGCCCCCAGGCGACTCTGAGGAGGAGGCCTCGCGGATGCGCGTCTTGGCCGAAGAAGCCGAGAACGAGGACGAGTGAACGATACTTCCTCCTCATCCCCATCGTGCCAAGTGCCGAGGGAAACTTAATGAAAGTTGGTTCTGGGATGCGCGGCTTTGAGAAGTAGAGTAAGAAGGGAAACGCCTTTGTCCTCAGACCTGCAAATATCCCCATTTACACGTCCCTACGGGACAGATTGCCCGTAAGTCTCCCCTTCCTGCTTCTGGATGGAACTCGACAGGAGAGCTAACCCGGTGCCTCAGAAGACGTGGGTCAGTACCTCGGCTGCCTAATTAATAGGATTTGGAAAGATGTGACGGAAGAACCATCACTGGATCAATGGCTGAACCGTCGCAGTTTTGTTGGAGGCAACGGTGTCACGCGGCTGGCTATCACAGTAGCTATATCCACAGCCAGGGAATGCCGTGACAACTTGCCATCAACAATTTAGGGTGTGACGCCTTCAACAGGAGCAAGACGCGTCGTGCGAACTAGACGTCAATTTCACCCTGTTGGCCTTGGGCAAGAGCGTCATACTGGCAGCTATGTTGTCGTCAAGGCAACCTCATGCTGCAATAATAGCGCGATCGATTCGGTCGGCAGGCAGCGCGGCGACGCGAGGAAGGACGTGGGAGCAAGGCGGTTTAGCTCTTTACAGATAGGAAAATATAGCTAGTTGTTTCGTACTCTACGGTGGTTGCCCAGCGCGCGTTCGGTCGAGGATATTCCGGACCCACAGTCAGTTACGAAGTCTGGCAGGGTCTTTGATGGGGAGGGAAAAGACGTCTTGGTCTGTTTACGTCCTACCTCAACACCTTCTCGACGTGCCTCATATACACCGCATTCTCCGACTCCCCAGTCACCGCCGCCTCCTCGGCTTCGGAGGACAACAGCCCCTCCTTCTCCGCCCTCATCCTCCACCTCTTCCAGTTGATACCCAACATGCGCCGATCGACGAACACTAATCTCCCGCCCTCCTTGACGGCCCCGCAAAACACCTTGACCCAGTTCACCCCGCCACAGGCCTCCGCCTCGTCCGTCTCCCAGTCGCACAGATGCCAGCCCGCCGGTCTAGTGTATCGGTCGCCGCTTCGCAGCCCCGCGATCACAAGAGACCCGAGCCGCAGGCACGCCATCGCCCTCGCGCCGCGGCGGACGCTGTCCTTGCCTACTTTCCCCCGCCCATAGGCCCGCAGGTCGAGGTAAAGAGTCTCGAGCTGCGTCATGGCTCCCCACCTGACGGCGAGGAGATCCGGGCCCCGCTCGACGAGGAGCTCCATCTCGAGATGAAACCTGGTGACCGCGTTGCGCCGCAGGCGCAGGTCGCGCCAGGGGTCCCTGGGGAAGCCGTTGAACATCAAATGGCGGAGAGGACGCGCCGCGGCGCGTGCCGTGGTCGCTCCGGCGTCCAGACCGCCAGCCGTCCCGCCGCGCCGCTCGCGGAACACCAACGCCCCGCCCGCCATGTACTCACCTATCTCGTCGTGCGGGCCCCTCGGCCAGAGCTGCTCGAAGCAGTGTAGACCGTGCCGCTCGAGATCTCCCAGAGCCCTCCCCAGCGCGTCCGGGAACCTCCGTCTGAGCTCGCCCATCAGCGTGCCCAAGCCGTTTGGCGCTGCCGTCTGCTTCGCCAACGGGAAAACCACGTGGCCGCCGCCGTCGTCGTCGTGCCTCACCCGGGCCTCGAACTTACCTCGCACGACACCTGCGCCCCTGGTGTAGACGTCGATCCGCTGCAGGTCGTAAATGTCGTTGACGGGGTCCGCCGCGTGTGTGCAGACGCCCCAGTCCGGGACGAAGACAGACATGGCACAGGGGCTGCTTTCCGTTAGAAAATCGAAGAGAACCTGGCTCTGGAGCTCGACGGGGAGAAGAGCCAGGCGATCAAGAATGTTGAGGTCCGACGGGACTGCTGCGTTGGAGTCCATGATGGGATGAGATGCTATGCGGGCTAGAGTGTCCTGGTATTCTACCGACGTCTTATGTCTTAGTCCAGTGTGTTTAAGCTCGAGAGAGACTGATGCTGAGTGACATGTTCAACGCATGACACCAGCCTTTTAATAGAGCCCCGGGCAATCTTCGACAGTGGCTCACGGCCCAATCTGTCTCTTTGTTCAGCGGACATTGACAACAAGAACAACAACGAACCTGGCCCGGCCTGCGGCAGTGAACAATGCATTGAAACTTGGCCGCCTATTTTCGAGGCCTCGAACGTTGTTGAACATTGTGGAAGGTCCGGGCCACGGATAGCCGAGCTTGGCTGGTTTGTTCAGGTCAACGACTTCAGTTGCTCACATCTCGAAGGTGGCTGGCTTCACAAGCGCTCCTGGCGACCCACGACAAGTTCTGAGCTCTCTGTGCCCCAGAAGAGAGTCAAACATATCACGCAACATGTATCTGCAGAGTATACGCCGGTGCGCTGGTTCCCGATATCTGACCCCTGAGACGACGACGATCCAAAGCAAACATGCCGAGGACAGCCCTCGCCCTCTTCCGGTAAGAACAAGATGGAACTGTGGCGCTGCCTGTGGTCGCCGCGTACACGAGTTGCTGCGGAAGACAGTGGCCGTGCCCCTCCTATTGTTTTCTATACCTTTAGCCCCCCACCAGACTGTGATGAACAGCCGACTCCTTGGTATTGTTACGCTGGGGGGCTATTCTGTCGGTGATGGCAATGTTTTCCTGGATAACGGACGGGAGTCGGAACCTCAAGTGGTTGTTACGCGGCCAGAAATTTGAACCCAATGTTATTGGTCAAAGGGAAATTACAGTATCAGAAGTAATTATTCTTTGTAGCAGAAACAGCATCAGAGCATCATCTCGAACGTCAAATATGCCATCTAGAGCAGTCATCCCTCGTCAGCTGCCCCAAACGCCAAACTCATTCCTCGGTTCCACAATCTCGAACCCGTCCTCGTCCGTCACAGCATCCTGCTCAGCAGACCCCTTTCCGACCCAAGAGTACCCCGATTCTAGATCCGAACCCGAATCCGAATTCCCGGCCCCGACGAATCCTACCGTCAGAAATCAGTCACAACACGCAATCAATCAATCAATCGTGAACCGCTCCTTGGCCGGCTTCAAGCAGGTCCTCGCCGCCGCCGCCGACTCACCTTGCTCCAAGCGATCGTCGCCGTCGCCACTCGCAACAGCCATGTCGGGAGTAACGCTCTCTCGCGGGCGGATCTGGACATCCTGGGCTTCCAGCCCGACAGGCCACGGTAGCTCCTCCTCCTCCTCGTCATCATCCGACTCGTCGAACTGGTACTCGCCCTCGTACCCGCCGCACACTTCTCTAACAATATCCACGTGGCTAGCAGCTCCCCCAGAGTTTTCCTCTGAATGATAATAAGGAATGCGAACGTCCTCCTCCAGCCACGACGACGAGTAGTCGCAGATGCCTTCGGGCATGCCGAGGTTCAAACACTCCCACCACGCGGCCTCCCCCTCTTCCAGCCTCTCCTCGCAGAAACGCGCCTCCTTCAAGAGTCCCAGGTCGATCAAAAAGTCGATGACGTCGTACTGCGCGCCCTCTTCCTCCTGGGCCCACGCCAGCAGGCGGATCACGCACAGGAACTCCGCCGGCGCCGCATCCCGGCTCCACTCGAGCAACCGGCAGCAGATCCGCGCCCACGTCGCAACCCACTCCATGTCGAGCGACCCCGCCGCCTCGCGGAACTCGATTGTGTTGCTCTTGGCGTAGAGGGAGTCTAAGCTCCACGGGTCGGCGCTTCGCTTCGGGTCCTGAGCGTTGACACTGCGGAGGCTGTAAGCGTCGAACTTGTAGTTGATGTGCTTGGGGCACGCCTTGTTTCTCATAAGCTCTCCGACCTGGGCGACAGTCAAGTCGGCTCCCAAGAGATCTCGGACGCCAGACATCACATCCAATCGCACCGGCGGGACCCTATAACCATGGACTTCAACGCCGCCTCCGGAGCTCATGAGATATCCTTCGAGGAAATTTGGGTCTTCACGCATGTCCCTTCGCATCGTCCCCGGGAAAGGGAGGTAACGGCGGGCGATGGGTGGAGGACGAGGCCGAGGAGGGGCGTACATATCGGATTTCGGGTTGCGGTAGTTCCTCGGCATCGGAACCGGGGCTTCGTAAGTAAACGGCGGGAATCCGAATTCTTCGGTTATACATCCCGCACACGGCCTGAGTCCTTTCGCCTCCGGTACATCTTGCTGGTGCTTCCATGGCTCCGTTTCAAGAAGCGCCAGGTCATCCTCTTGATCGAGCTCGATCTCGTGAGATATCGCCTCTGGGTCCATATCTACGTCAACCGACTCACCAAGCCGGCGGTCTCTCCCGAGGTATTTTGTCATCTTGAATCCTGGCGGGTTCTCCCCGTCCGGTTGAAGCATGACGCTGGCCGAGTTATGGCATTTGCCGAGATCAGTGATGTCGTTCACTCGAGCAGATTGACTGTACGAGGCGGCAGAACGCCAAGGGGGGTGGAGTCTACTGATGACAGGATCGGCCGCCCACAACAATGCAGCGAACTGCCGTAACGTCCTTGCATCAATCCTCTGCGTCGGTCCTGCGCCCACATGGACATGAAACCCGCAGCTGGGGTTCACGCGGCACCGGAAATTGGTCGTGATTGTACTTACCGCGACCCGAAGCATGTTGTAGGATAGCTCCATGTCATACATGGCCGGGGAGTTCAACTCGACCCGCTGCCAACGGTACCCGTCGACGTGATCTGCTTTTAGAGAGACGTCGTCCTTGAGTTGAAACGATGACATGTGCTGTTTGCCATGGATGGCTTGGGCAGAACCGATCTTACCGTACTGTTCCCTGTCGCTTTTCACGGGCAGACCCGCATCGGCTAGAGCACGTTCGATCTGGCCATAGACGTATTCCATGCTCGGCTGATGGGCCCTAGCTGGAACGCAACCTTGACGGCTGTGTTCTGTGGTTCGCTCCCAGTCGACTGGAATGGTAATTAGCCGCTGCAACTGATCCTTGATGCCTGCATCAGGATCGGGCTCCCCTTCCAGGACGAAGGCGACGAAGAATTCGAGTTCCACGCCGAAAGACACCCGCGGCGGCGTGGTGGACTTCTTCAGGCCGTCCATAGCGGATTCGAAGTATTCGTGACGGTAACAAGTGATTTACTTAATTGGTGTAGAGTTGAACGTTTGCGAGTGGTAAGTGATGCGATGTCGTACTGGTTGTTGCTGGAGTATGCGTCAGAAATGTCGAAGTGGTATATTGTCCATGATAGCAGGAGGCAGTATATGTACTATCACATCTGTCAGCATTTGCTGTCAAAGTATTCTACGCCGTTGAAAAGACAATAAGCGTTGTCCTCAACTGATTTCTCTTTAAGAACAGCAGCAGCGCGAAATAACGGCGCTAGCGCAGCTGTCCTTTGAATTTCTTTGATACTTGTGGTGATAAAGACGATTGTTAATGAAGAACCACCAACAACTGAGCGCACAAAGTACACTTGGGGGGGGCAGCAGAGACTGTCTCGGCTCATTGTTGAACGAACCATGCCGACACTCAGATCCAAGACCCAAAGCAGATACGGGCAAGGGTTTGGGGGAATCAATTCATTTCTTTGACGTCGTCTTGACTGTCCTCAATCATGCCTAAAACGCAAAAAGCAGAGCAAAAAAACAACACTGGGTAGCATCACCCCATGCCCTATAACGCACTGACTCCTCGAACTTTCAAGATACCAAAGGTTGGGAATATCCATTTTCTCCATCGCGCGGTTCCACGTATTCCTCGTCAAATAATTAGATCCGCGCGGCAGGCACGCAGGATCGTGTAGTAGGGAAGGTGAATACAGAGAAGTGAAAAGCCGTCCCTGAAGTCGATGATGCCTACGCTTGTCGCCGCATGGACCAATTACAACTCCGGGTGGCCGCATTATTGGGATCGCGGACGTTCAGAGCATGTAGGCGAAGAGACCAATGGCAGCAACAGCAGCAGCGTTGCCGTAGCGGGCAGGGTTGGCAGTTGGAGCAGCCCATGCGGACGAGGTGGAGCTGCTGGGAGCCGTGGTGGCGCCAGCATTGGCGCTGCCAGTTGCACTGGGAGCTTGAGTGGCCGCGGCCGAGGCCGAGGTGGTGGGGCCAGAAGCCTCATCAGCCTGAGCGTCGATGGTACCGCACTGAGACTTGATAGTGGTGGTGCAGTTGTCCTGGCCGTTCTTGTCGCCTACGTTGGCGGCGATGCAATCGTCGAATGCCTGGTTGCAGATAAAGGTGGGCATAGTCTGCTCATAGTACTCAAGACCGGGAGCGGAGCCGTTAGGGCAGAGGCAAGAGTACTCGAGGGTGGTCTGATGATGGGGAGTCAGCACAGCTACAGTAATAGGGCCTCCTTGCAGGGAGAGGAGATTTGGTGAGAGTGACAGAGAATGACAAAGCGTCTAGAGGGCGAGGAGCAAAGTATTTGGCGCGGGGTGATGATGGAGAGAGGAAGACAAAGCGACTTACCGAGTCACAGTCATTGGCCTTGGTGGTAGGCTGGCAGAGAACCTGGCAAGTGTTACGCTCGGCGATACACCACTGGGCTGGGGTGGGGGGGGGGGGGTGAAAGTCAGCTTCATGTTGCAAGACTTCAGCGTGAGGCAAGGCCGGTGGCGTGCCGGCAAAAGCAATGCAGTTAGAATTGCTCACCTTTCTGGTTAACAGTGAGAGCGGCGACGTTGATGTCGGCAGAGGTGAAGACCTTGCGCTGGGCAGAGACGACAGAAGCAGCCGAGAGGGCCAGGACGGCGAAAGAAGTACGCATGTTGGCGAGTTGTTATGCTGCGCAGAGATAGTAGAATGTGTGGTGTTGGATTGTTTGGATCGACAAAGGGAGACAGAGACGATGTCTGACGACCAATCAAGCTATACTGAGTTCCAAGGTATCGTAGACGACAATGTGAGGATGTTGTGTCTGATCTGCTTCGTGGTGATGTTTGACGGACAGTGGGCGGGAAAAGAGGAAAAGATCGATCACAACAGACGGGTGACGCGGGCGACGATGTGTTTTTATTACGAGGTAAGCATGGAATAACGGTAGCAGGCAGGTAGGTATGGTTCCCACGTCTAGCTTCGGGCCGCGCTTGCCTCAAATGCGGTAAGCGCAATGAGGGAAGGGGGGGGGGGGAAAGTGTGAGGAGGGAGGTACGGAGTCGGAGGTGCTAGAAGAAGACAGACAATTACAAGGGTGGCTGGTGGAACAACAGAAACCGCACCTTTCCTCTTGCAAACATCATAAATCAGACAGACAGGCAAGGCATGGGTTGATTGCGGCACCTGTCCGGCCGGCGGACCGCGGTGTTTTCCCTCCTTCCCTCACCCACGATGCCTGCCCGCCTTCCATGTGGGTGTGCTCTGTACATAGTATTCGTACCTACCTGAGTTAGACAGTTGCAGGTTGCCGTTCTTGGCTCCTTCCCACACAAAATGTGCATGTGTGGCTGGGATCCACACTTCGGGTGGAGGTGGAGGAGGGAAACGACCAGGAAGGTGCCCCCTCCTAGCGTGCCCGTAGCGTCGTTGACAATTTCTTCGGAGTGTTGTTGATGTCGCGATAAAAGCGACCCGACACCGAATCGGAGTCGCCAGTTACATAGTTTGCACAGACGGCCCACGGTTTTCTGCTATCGACAGGGGGCAGATGTTGCCAAAAGACCGACCGGGGCTGCATGTACCCAATACCCTCTTGCGAGGCTCACGAGGGAACTTGGGAACGCTGCTTCGGACACTCGACGTTAAATGCCCAACTCTGCTGTGCTCTGCTGTGTAGTTTACGCGTCTCGACATGGCTGTCGTATGAAAAGGCCAAGACACAGCCATCCATCCCGCGGTTTGATGTAGCGAGGTTTTGATCGTGCTTTTTTTGCGGCACAATCACTGTCAACTGTCATCAACACCCCCTCATTGCTGAGGGTACGTATACAAGTACATTTGTGGTGGATGCCCGTCGATGAGCAGGCGTTGACTATCCCGGTCAGCGTATCCGTACCTGGCCCCGGTCGCTTCAGACTTTGGATACTGAAACTTTCCTTGATTCCTCGTGATGGCCTCATTCGCGTCGTCGCTTCCTTTTCACTCTCTTCCATGATTCCTCCAGATATGGCTCGAGAGCCGCACGCCAATGGCACGCTGCTGGGTGTGATCATCCCAAGCTCCATGGTTTCTCCCCTCGCCCCTGTTCCTCTTCCTTCTTGTTGTCCGTACGGCGATGGGCAACGCGTAACAATGGCTTCTAACCAGGCTTGCCTTTCTTATCCTCGCACTACGAAGTAGGCAATTCGTCTCCGTCTGTCCGTCTGTCCATCAAACAGGCACTGGACACAGCTCCAGGTGCCATTATGGCTACACGGAAGTCACATTCCTCGCGTCTCTGGCCTCATGCCTGACGTAAAGAAGGAAAAGAGAGAGAAACGGTTTGGCTTGCGTTGGTGGTTGGGTATTCTTAGGTAGGTAGGTACGAATAGGTTGCTTCGCTCTTGCAGCCCGGGCTTTTCGTCTCGGGCTACCGCTACCCAACACAGCTCCACCTTCCGCATTTCTTACCATCCCCCACTCTCTTCGGGTTAAGAGAAAAGACGCTACTCCCTATTAGGACTAGCATCTCAGGCACACCAGCCACAGATATGCAGCTGGGCGGCTGCCGTGGGCCGTCGATGGAGACTTCACATTTTAGTGTGGATCAAGCTAAGGTGCCTTGTACCCGCATGTTTTATGGATACAGGGCTATCTATTACCAATCAATCAGACGCAATCCATTAGGCCCCTGCGGCCGTTCCACGCCCTCACCTCCCTCTCGCTCTCTGCCCCCATCGTCTTCGCGTTCTCTCGGATTTCAATAATTTGACGCGGCGGCCAACTTATGGTATCTTCTCCGCACTCTACGCAGTATCTTCGCGGGGATATGCGCCCTGCTTGTCTTATCTCCGGACTGCATTATCGTGATCATCATCATCAACAACAATAACAAAAACAACAACAACAACCGGCGCCTCCTCTGGTTACTCGGCATGGTGGCATTTGCCTCCCTCAAGATGTCTCATCTTTCCGAAACGAACATGATTTATCCTGCCCCCTTCTCACACGACACCGCTGAGTCCTCTTCTTGGCGTCTCCAAATGTAGCCATGCTCACTGGCTCCCTGTCGCGGTCTTGTCCTATGGCCTGTTTCTGTTTGCGAGACTCCCTTGCTTTCAACCGGCCCGTCCCCAGCGCAGATACCTGATGGCCCCCAGCATTTTGATCACCAGACGGCAGCTACGCCGAATGGATAGTACCTATGGAACAGCTTTCGGTCGAACTCGGCTCCAACTTGATACCCTGTCCTGCTAGCCGTAAAAATATCATCCACTCATCCATCCACCTTGTCGTGGAGCAAGCCCGGCACGAGCGGACCTTCGCGCCCGCCCCAACGCCGTTGGACGCCGCCAATGAACCATTGCAGTGCAAAGAAGCCATCCTGCAGATTGACGGGCGCCTCCTCGTCCCAAAAAGTTAGGGCCGGCTCCAGAACCACAAAGTTCCTCTTCTCGAATCGGCAAAGCGGCAAGTTCACTCACGCCGACCGCAAGTATGATTGAATATCCGTACTGAGGTACTGATGGAACCTATTCGTACATAGCACAACCTAGCACCTGTGGCAACCAACAGGTAAGCTCCCCAACGGCTTGGGAGCGGAACTAGCCGCAAACTTGCTGTCCAATCAAAATGGTCAATTGCACGCCCAGCTCTTTGGTGATCGTCATCAGCAGCCGGGGTGAGGGGCTGATCGCTGGAGAACACTGAACACCGAGGTAGACTTTATTCTTTCAGTCGGCTTCTAATTATGCCTGGACAATGGCTTCTGGCTTTTCTTGTCCAAGCACTTAGGTTCCACGGACAGGCTTTCTCGTCCCATGTCAATCCAACGTGGGACATTTGGCGGTTTGCAGCAGTTTGCCAAGTCGCTTCGGAGTTACTAAGCCGACATCGTATCGGACCATCCGCAGCCACGCCTCGAGCTGCATTCGTCGCATCACACCCTTCTCCATCACCAACCACCCCGAGCCATGCGTGTGCATACACCTGCAGCCTTTTGATATGCCGCACCCAGAACTGGCCTAGAAGACCAACACCAAAATGCCGATACGAACTCTGCTTTCTGCACCGCCAAGAAAGCCCCGCCATCGGGGATTACGAACACCTTTGCCACTGCGTGCGTCGCTTGTTGATCGGTCGGTGAGCTTTTTCAGCTACGGCAGTCTTCACACCCTCCGCCCTTGCAAGTTGTTTTCTTCAATTCTTCAGAAGGTCGGTGAACCGAGGCGATGACTTTTTTATATTATTCTTCATTTTCCCGCCCTTGAAAATGAAACGATTTCTGCTCAAGCTCCTCGAGGCATGGGATTTTAGAGAATTCCATCATGGGAAGAGAGGATCTACGAAACGCCATGCGGCCGCCCCTAACGCCACTAACTTGGCACGCCGGCCTGTGGAGACCGGACGAGGACCCAGGTTCAGCGTCTCCGGCTCCGTAACTAGACATCATATACAGCTCTCTTGATCAGATATCGCATACCTGGCGTAAAATCGGTGTCTCCGACGTCCCGCGGTTTTGGGGATTCCCTGAGGTTAATGATAGAAACGGTTCGATGAGTCGCGGTTTGTTCTACAATGCCTTTTGCTCTAAATGTCCGATACCAGTAACAGAATGGCAGCTCAATGGCTGTCATCGCCATTTGTATGGCGTGCCTCAATAAGCAATGCCACTCCAATCGTCTCCCAGTAGCTGTCTAACTGGTTGCTAAGCACTCTTCTCCTAAGGTTTGGACCCTTCCGAATCTAGGCTCTTCCCGCAACAGGCTCTGCTCCGACTTCGAGCACGTCCTTCACCACGCCCTTCTCGCTCCTCACTTTTTTCTCGCCTCCGCTTCTCACCCATCGGTTCCATGCGCTTAACTGCATACACAACCCTTCCATGGTCGTACACTTGGCCTGGTATCCCAAGCCGCCATCTTCCACCCGTTTACGGGCGTCAGAGTCATTGATTATGGCGTTGATGGACCCAGCTATGCTCGCTGGTTGCAGCATAGACAACGGCATTTGAGGTTCTGGAAACACTTTTTGCAACATTGGCACCCGCCAAAGCAACAGACAATAAGCTTCAATGCAGTGTGCTATCAGCAGCAGGAGAAGCGGCGGCGGATACTGCACATGGAAGCGCGTAACGCTGAGAGACTCTACGAGTGTATAGAAATCCTTGAAGACCGGAGGCGGGCCCCCATCCGTGACCAAGAATGGTCGACCGGCCACTTTGTGAGCGTGCGACCCGAGAAGGGCCGCCTCATACTGGAGATGCGCTAGCGCCACGTTGGCCCCATGCACCCAGTTCTGCATGAACGGCGCGGTGAAAGTCGGGAAGCTGGCCATGCGCACCGTTGCGCCGACGAGGTAGTCGTCTTTGTGCCCATAGATGGCATTGCCCGGTCTAATGGACCCGGTGCGGAAGCCGCCTGGCTGCAGAGGATCCAGAGGTATAGTGTTGGCGCTGCAGACGAGGCGCTCCGCCTCGGCTTTTGACTTGGCATAATTGGCAAAGAACTCGTCATGCGCTCGCAACGGCTTCTTGAAGTCGGTCTCGTCCAGGACCTGGAAAAAGTTTGTCGGCCACTTCTTCCAGAGGGCGTTGAAGAAGTTGACGGGTTTCAGGGCCACGCTGCAGGATGAGGTGAAGACCAGAACGTCGGCACCGGCGGTCTTGGCAGCAGCAACAACGTATGCAGTCCCGTCGGTATTGACGCGGGAGCAGCGGTCGTAGACCAACGGGCTGCGCTCAGACGGGCGGATGACGGCGGCGGTGTGAAAGACCGTCAACGGAAGGCGGGCGACTGACTCGGCCCATGGCTTTGCGAATGCGGCGGAGGTGGCCGGCTCGGATGAAATGTCGGCCTGCGCGAAATCGACCCTGGATACCGGCCCCTCGCTCATGTCGTCGCGTCCGGGCTTGCGGAAGTCGATGATACGAATGGCCTCGGGTGGGTGGCCACGCGCGATGAGCTGGATGACGATCTGCCCTCCGACCAAACCTAGACAGCATCGAGAGTCAGTTGGGTGTTACGCGACCATGTGAAAACAGACATTCGTACCAGAGCCACCGACGACGATGTAACGTCTGTCCAGCTTAGGCGGTAGATGCGGCGTCCAGTCGATGGGCTGTTTCTCTATTCGCTCAAAGGTCCGCTTGACCTTATCGGGTGTCCATCTGTCCGGCGAAATCCGCTGAGCCTTGGGGTAAATGGTTGACATGGCGTGGTTGATCTTCCAGAGGTACACCAGCAGAGTTGTCACCAAGCCAAGGGCGATCCTGGCAGTCCATGATTCCAGCACCATGTTGGTCAAAATCATCCACTCAATTTGACGGTACCAAGGTCAATAACCAGCTGCAAGTACTCGCGATTCGATGCTGCTAACAAGAAGAGAAAAGAGAGAGAAACGAGACAGAGAGAGGGCTGCGGCTGAGGAAGAAGCTTGTTTTCAATGACGCAAAGTCAAGGAGGGGGGAGGGGTCGGGTCGCTTTTTATGCCGCGCCGTTGTCAAGACGAGCATGAGTTCTACTACACGCGTGTCGCAGCTGGACTTGAATCGATCAATGCGCTAAACCGGGATTTTCGGGAAGTATTTGAAGCAACCCCACTTCACCAGTCCTTGCGCCGATTTCAAGCTTCGGGTTCATTAACCATGTCAAAGCCGAAATCAGCGGCGGTAAAGGACGCGGTCGAGGCCCACACGGCTGCCGGAGCGGCCAGCTCCAGAAGGGGAAGATAATTACCGGTAGTGTAGACCTACTCAAGCTAGGTATACAGTGTACTCGCACACTATGTAAACTATATCATCGACTCAGAAACCGGGCCACTGTCCCCGCTGTCCAAAATGTAACGGCAGATCTTCACCCCGGGCTTCACCAGCTAGCTAGCTACCCGGGCTTCTCTTATTCGTATAATGAGCGACTCATGTGCCCACTTGCGTGGTGACACGCTCCATCCTGAACATTATGGACGCGAAGTTGTTATGCTCATCTGGCCCGTAGACTTTCGTCCGTTGCGACCCCAAACCAACAACGGCGCGCGGTCCATCAGCAGCTGCAAGTGATTCACGGTGCTTGGTCTTTGCTACCTGTGTGGGGAGCTCTCTCTCTCCTCTCTGACGTTTTGAACACTCCCGCGCTTTGGGCGCGTGATTGGCCAGGAGCCACCGTCAACCGGCCCATCCCCTTGACAGCTTCCCCCGCACAAGCGGACCTACCTATGCCGCAGCCTACACGAGACGTGCAGCAGCATGGAAGAAGCACGGAGGGTCTGTTGCCCGACGCTTTGTCAGAACCTTATCGTGTCCCCCCCCCCCCCCAAAGCGCGATTGTCATGAGGCCGTACCCAGACTCAGTGCGGCGAGCAGCCCCTGCTCTTCCCAGTCGTGCGGGTTCGAGGGAAGCTTTCTAGACGAGGACTGCAGCTCGAGGCTCTTTCTGGAAGATTGCTGGACGGGAACGACGTCCGTTCCTGGGTGGGCGAAGGAAGGTGTGAAGTCAGTCATTTTGGCGGCGCGGCGCCTCAGTGGAAACGATTGTTGCGTCTGAACTTATAACCACGGCTTAGTGGCATCTCTAATAGGGCCAAATCATGACCTTGCTATTCAAACGTCAGCTGCTCTTGAAATCTGCTTTTTCTTGTCAAGTCGAGCCCACGCCCGCGGTTTGCTGCCGTTCATCCGCCCACAACAATATTCAAGTTAGTGAGAACGCCGCTCCTCAACGAGGCCTCGCAAAGAGAATGAGACAGATCGATTTACCCGCATGATGACTGGTGCATTCCAGGGCAGGAAGTGACGAGTGCCCCGGCGCACTTTGACTGTCTCTTAAGCTCTGTTTCATGGCGTAGTTGCGTATATATCAGCCACAGGTGCACTCCTGGGCGAAATGCATCGTTGGATACAAATATTGCTCGCAGTCATTGCTCGCAGTAAACAATGTACTGCGTTTTATGCAATGGGGAAAATGTTGAGATTTGTGGCTATTGTAGCTCCCGATCCAAAAACGTTAGCGCCAAGCCATACGGCAGTAGTGTATACGTATTGTTTATAACTGGTTCAAGCTGGGCTAGATGAGTGATTTGAGAAATTGCTTTAACCCATTTGACATACTTATTCCGCTACAGCATAATGACGATGTCTGATGTCAAGTGAAGTTGACAGCAAGACATAATGCCCGTTTGGCCGAACACTATGATGGACGTATATAGATTGATGAGACCTCGAGCAATTAAATTATTTACTCTTTCACATATCCTTTTATTCATGCGATAATGTACCTACTGTATATGTGTACGGCTACAAGTCAATAACTCGTAGCGACTTGGCATTACTGTGGATTCAATTATCCTTTTGCCTCAAGAGACAGCACTTTTGAATCTGTTTCACGAAATGACTGTGAGTACTAAATCCTTGGCCAGCGCTTTTTGATGCTCCCAAGATGCACCTACCCTTGTAGTAATGGCGCCAACCCCATGGACAGTAACCGTCCCTCTTCACCACCTTCGGACTTCCCTTATTCCATTCAGGACATTCTGCTTTCATTAAAAGAGTCACCCCTATCTGATAAGCTCTGTATTATAGGCAGTAGCATAGCTGTTTGTCTAGGTATAATGGGAACTTCCGGACTCAGTGGGGTGTAAATTCTCAATTTTAATACTGGTGGTATGGACCGCAGGAGTGTTGCAAGATTGGGCCAGGCCTAGGTAACGTAGGAGGCTGCGACTTTCACAAATGTTAAAAACCCTACAAGCAATAGATAATAGTCATTGGTATGCTTACGAACGTGTCAATGTTGCATGGCCTCATACCAACGATACACATGATGTCACGTAGCAAAACGATACCGTTAGTTACATAGGCAGTAATAGTAGCTTATATATCGTGACACACCCCCCAGATTTGACCTAGAAAGTCAGATCTGAACACGTTTTAGCAGAAACCTAGTTAGGTACATCTCGCCAATTATAGGTAGTGAAGATCTACATAGACTTTTATAGGATTTTTGACTAGGGGACCCTAATAGAAATCAAACCTACGGTGCTTAAGATTTATAGCTAGTTACTGCACTTAAATTAACACTTATACTATTATAGTATATAGCAGGTAGGAGCTAGGCTTATAACTGTCACGTAACAAAACGATACCGTTAGTTATATAGGCAGTAATAGTAGCTTATATATTGTGACACATGAGTCACTGGACCAACCAGATGCTATACGCCTGACTTAATGCCAGTTATTATCAGGGCTGTAAATAACAAGGGGCAATATATATACTCTTGTTAATGTTTGAAAAATCTTTGTAACACGTAAGGATTTTGTGATCCTAGGCTAGAGATTACCTTGAAAAGCATCCAGCTAGTCAGTATTATATTTGAACTACCCTTCAGGCTTGTTATACGTGAGGGTGTAGTCAAGTTTACGACCTGGCGGGGATGAATATCTTAAACATACTATTTCGCAGGATCGTCTCTGGTCATGTCATTGCCAGAAATCTCGAAAACAGTGCAAAGCCTTATGTATTATCATGTATTATAAGACTTGGCAAGAAGTGCTGCTACATCTGGATGCCCTGATTCGCCGGCCTAATTGAAGCTGGAACGCTTGCTCAGTATGGATCTTACAGTTCCGCTTCACGTTGAAGCAGTTAAAGGTTGTATACCCAAATTTAGCAAGACCAGTGAGGATTTGGGCCTGATATTTATGAAGCACAACGGCTAGTGGTTCGAGCCCTCTGTTCAGTCTCAAAATACAACTTGCTTTCTTTCTTTCTTTCTTTCTTTTTCTTCTCTTTTTTCTGTTTTTCTTCTGTTAGGGCCAGTTTTATAACATGGGTAGTTTCGGGTGTTTGGTTAAAGAAAGAGTGTCGTCGCTGACCAGTTATTTCTTCAAGCACCAAACAAAAGTCCCCAAGGCCCAAGGTTAGACTGCCAGGGACGACTGGAATCAAAATGTCGAGCCAGTCTGTGTGCAAACTTTAGGGTTTGTAACCGCAATGTCTTGCCACTGGTCACTTGAAAGTTGTGAGTTCCAGAAGCTGATATTTTGCGGATAGGAATAGACTTAGGGCGTTCTACCTCCCCGAGCTTTATGCGGGAAGGATGTAAATCTGTCGCCAACATGACTTTTTGTAGCATTCATGACAAGCGAAAATGGTCTCTCTAAAATATCGAGCGCGAGCGGTTGGTACTATTTAGACTATTGCGCTGGGCTCAGAGAGAATCATTTCACCGCGGCCCCATGGGAAAGTCTTCACGTTTCAAAAGTTCTAAAAAGCCTCAAATCCACCTTCAGACTAACGAGTGTGAGTCCCAGGCCCCCTTTTGACGTACCAATGGCGGAATCGGATTGTATGCGATGAGATATTTGAACTCTCCCCAGGTGCTGGTGTATTGAAGTTGGGAGCATGTCCGAGAACGGGAGAGGAGCAGCTCTCGACTCTCGTTAGCCCTGTACCACCGAATTCCCGTCGTGTAACTCAATTACTCCATGCTTCGGGGATGTGGTCTGGGCGGGTGTGACTTCAACCTGAGATTAAGAATATCTATCAAACTTGCGTATATGCTTATAACCAATTCGAAGACAACATGTCTATTTGGTGCCATGATGTATTCCCTAAACTCATGAGAAGCGTGTGAGGTTGGGGGGGAAAGGTACTTGGTATTGGACTTGGGTGGGGAGGTAGATAGGCAGTCACAAGTTGTTTAAGTTAGGTAGCCTGAGCAGGTAACTGCTGCAGAGTAAGACCTCAATCTGGCTGGCCGTGAGGCGCACTTTCCAGTGAACATAAGGCTCCCAGGCCGAGTTTTGGTTACAAGCATTTAACTCAAAAGGCGAACGGGCCTGCAGGCTTTGAGCTGTTCTCAGTGTGTTAAGCTGCCAATGGTTCTTGCCTGCTGCGCCTACAACTGAGATACAATGGGTCTGGATGAAGAAAGACATTAAATACCCAGCCAGCCCTTTTGTTCCCGAAAGTCAATGCATTGGACCCTGGATTTGCCGCACAGACTAGGTAGCTTTTCTCGCTGATCTCAGTAACAGGCCGTTCAGTTTGAGTGTGAGCGGTGAAGGTAGCGGAAATAGGAGGCCCAAATTCTCAGAGTCTATCACTCTTCTTGCTTTGATGGTCAGGGTCAATCAAAACCACAGGTACATACCTAGGAAGTGCCGTCAATTACCTGGTGTGCTTACAACTCGCACTTGCCGAAAAGCAAGAGGCTGTTGATGGCAGGTGGCAGAGCGGGTATCTTCATGCACCCCTGAACTTGGCCCAATAGACCAAAAGGAATAACGCTTGGACCATGTAGCGGTGAGAGTGTCACTGAGGCCTAATTGGCTGACAGCACCCTCCCGCTATCACTAAGAGTGTTGGAGACCCGGTCCAACACCACTAAAGCTAGCAGTGGGGGGAACACCCTTTGCCCCCAAGCCTATCGTGCCACTGGTTGGCCTTGTTGACTGTGCCCCGCCTTGCCCACAACAAGAGACCCTCCAACCGTCTGAAAACCATCACCAACACCGTCCCTCCCCCCTAGCTATTTCGAACCTCAACTCTGCGCTGCGCGCGTGAAAATATTACCATTCTCCATTCCATCTTGGTTCGCAGCATTCTCCAACATCCGTCGAGCCACAATACACAATGAAGGGCGAGGTAAGCTGAACACTGCTTTTTCTTATTAGTATTCCTGCTCTCTCCCGACCCTCCATTGTCACAGCGCCGGTAGCATCGTTGTCAACTAGCCATTTCTCATTACCGCCGCCGCCGCTGCTGCTGCTGCCGAAGCGACCCCTGGAAACCGACTTAGCTGGCCTATTCGACTCTCGCCTTGGTATGCAGCTTTATTACTGACAATAATGCCTCCAGATTCTTCACCTTCACCTTGGTCAGGCTGGTACCCAGCTGGGTAACTCTGCTTGGGAGCTGTATGTCCATGTCCATCCCGTTCCTTCTTGATGCCGAGGAGGGAGATTCGAAAGCCAATGAAGCTGACGACCCAATTCAACGCACAGTTACCTCCTCGAGCACGGCCTCGGCTCCGATGGTCGTCCTGACCCCAACGCCAAGGATATCGTTGATGGCGGTTCTTACGAGACGTTCTTTACCGAGACTAGCAATGGCAAATACGTTCCTCGCTCCCTCTTCGTCGACCTCGACCCCTCTCCCATCGACGAGATCCGGACTGGCGGCTATCGCCAGCTTTTCCACCCCGAGCTGTTGATCAGCGGCAAGGAGGATGCTGCCAACAACTACGCTCGTGGCCACTACACCATCGGCAAGGAGATGGTCGACAATGTCATTGACCGCGTTCGCCGCGTCGCTGGTTCGTTTCCACTTGCCGCCCCCTGTCCCCCGGGCCGCGCCTAGACTAATCGATCATCGTTGTAGACAACTGCCACTCCCTCCAGGGCTTCCTGATCTTCCACTCCTTCGGTGGTGGTACCGGCTCCGGCTTTGGTGCTCTCCTGCTCGAGCGTCTCTCCACCGAGTACGGCAAGAAGTCGAAGCTCGAGTTCGCCGTCTACCCTGCCCCCCGTGTCTCGACCGCCGTTGTCGAGCCCTACAACGCCGTCCTGTCCACTCACAGCACCATCGAGAACTCGGACTGCACCTTCCTCGTTGACAACGAGGCTGTCTACGACATCTGCCGTCGCAACCTTGACATCCCCCGCCCCGGCTATGAACACCTGAACCGCCTGATCGCTCAGGTTGTCAGCTCCATCACCTCGTCCCTCCGCTTCGACGGTGCCCTCAACGTCGATCTGAATGAGTTCCAGACCAACTTGGTCCCTTACCCCCGTATCCACTACCCTCTGATCAGCTATGCTCCCGTCATCTCTGCCAACAAGAGCTCCCACGAGAGCTTCAAGGTCCAGGAGCTTACCTTCCAGTGTATGTCACGCCTACTCCCGCTTGCAGGCGCTAAGGGACTAACCAACTGCAGGTTTCGAACCCAACAACCAGATGGTCGTCTGCGACCCACGCAACGGCAAGTACATGGCTGTCGCCCTCCTCTACCGCGGAGACGTCGTCCCCCGCGACTGCAATGCTGCCATTGCCGCCCTCAAGGCCAAGTCCTCCTTCAACCTTGTCGAGTGGTGCCCCACTGGCTTCAAGCTCGGCATCAACTACCAGAAGCCCATGGCCGTCCCCGCCGCCGCCGGCGACGGTGGTCTTGCCTCCGTCGACCGCTCCGTCTCCATGCTTTCCAACACTACTGCCATCGCCGAGGCCTGGTCGAGACTGGATCACAAGTTCGACCTCATGTACAGCAAGCGCGCCTTCGTCCACTGGTACGTCGGTGAGGGTATGGAGGAGGGCGAGTTCAGCGAAGCCCGCGAGGACCTTGCTGCGCTCGAGAAGGATTACGAGGAGGTTGCGGCCGACTCTTTCGAGGCCGACGAGGACGACGCCGAGTACTAAGCCGGCTACGGCGACTGTACTGTATTTTTTCGTGTCGCGGCAAGTCGGCCGCTGCGACGAACAAATCACGAACCAGGTGGCAGCCTTTTGAACGAATTTCATGAAAAAGCTTGTTTCTTTGGCGGTCGTTGGAGGGTCGGTTCGGTAGATTTCTCTGTTGTCGTTCTCGCTGAACGAACATGGACGCGCGGAAAGGCACTGGATTCCCTCATAGCCATGAATGGATATTACGGAGTCGGGCTCTAGTTGATAATAGATGAGACCCAAGGCAATTTCCTCTTCCACACAGGTAAATTTGTGGGGATCTTATCCCTCGGGGCTTCAAAGCAGTCACTTATAAACGCATTTGCCTATCTGTCAAGAAGTTTGAGCAGCAAGGCGCCATGTTGGCGGTTTCGAACCACATGCCACTATTTTGAAATTTGACTGGTGCAACTGCTGTTGAAAACCGGGAACAAGCTTTTGTTCTGAAATTATTGATTTTGGACGCCTTTTCCTGACGCTTGTCTATGCTCACTTTCGGCCAAGAGGTTTGATACATGCCACACATCTCCCTGTCTTATATCCATCGCTGTCTACTTCGACCCACCCTGCTTCTTCTTCCACTCCGCCGCTCTCTTAGCGCCGCGGCCGGTAGGCTTCGACTTCTTGACGCCGCCGCCGCCGCCCTTGGGCTTGCTCCGCTTGTTGAATTTGAGGTCTTTGGGTCTACCGTCCTTGGCACTGGCGCGTCGGCCCTCAAAAATAAAGTCCTCGGGCGCTTTCATGTCGTCCTTGGGGACGACGCCAGAGCCGTTGCCCGGGGCGCGCGGCTTTCCCCTGTCGCCTCTGTTACCAAGGCGCTCGCGGTTGGCGCCGGAGCGGCCCAGCAGGCGCGCCGCGCGGCCGGCCTTGGACTGCTGCTCGGGAGTGATCTTGGCCCGGTACTTTGTGCTGCCGGGAGCGCCCGGCCCGCCTGATTGGGCAGCCCTGGCCTTGTTGCTTCGCTCCATGGCGAGGGCTGTCTTGTGAGGGGCCTTGGCGCGGGTTACGCGCATGATGCGGGGGAGCATCGGGGGGAATTTCTTGCCATCCAGGAGGAGGGCGGCTTCCACGTGGATTCCATCCTGCTTTCTGTTAGTCTTGTCGCGTACGAAGAGGAGAACCAAAGAGGGATGTCGATGCTTACGTAGAACTGAACGTAGGCGAAACCCTTGCCCACTCTCGTCTTGGGATCGCGCACGACGCGCACGTTCTCGACCTTGCCAGCGTGCTTGCCAAACGTCCTCCAGAGCCCCTCCTCAATATCGGCGGGGACCTTTGTGCGCTTCTTCTGGACCGTCTCGCCCTCGTCGTTGGTAGAGATGATGGTCTCGTCGTCAATGAAGCCTAGGTTGCCGACGAAGACGCAGCGGCGGTGGTCCGTAGGCGCCGGGTGGGCGACGCTGTCAACGCGCAGATGGCGGTCGAGGACGACGGTGCCGTTGAGCTCGGCGCAGACCTTGCGCGCGGCGGCGGGCGTAGAGAAGACGACGTAGGCGTTGGCCGACTTTGTCGTCTCCTTCATGAGCGACTTTGTGATGTAAGCCGCGCGCTTGGGGAGGCCGCCACCGGAGAAGGCGACGGAGCGGAAGCGGATCGACTCGATCTTCTGCGGCGGGGTCGCGTCCTTGTCGAGAACGCTAGAGAGGTGGGCCTCGAGTGTGCGCTTAGCTGACTTGTTGTCAATGGCGTCAGCGGCGACGTTAGAGAGGAAGACGGTGCGGTTCGCCTTTTCCATTTCGCTGTCCTTCGCCTTGGCCTTGGCGTCGGCAGTGAGGGACTCGTGGACAAGGGGTGTCTCCTTGTCGGAACCCTCGCCGTCGGACGACGTTTCCGAGGCCGCGTCCTCGCCATCTTCTTCTGCCTTGGCCTCCTTCTTGGTGCGCTTCTCGGCAGGCTTCTCCTTCTCCTCTGCATCTACGAGCTTTCTGAGATATTTGCCCTCAATATCGTCCTCCTCCCGCTTGCGCTTCCGTTCTTTCTTTGCCTTCGGAACTGGCCCTGAGACTTCCTCTTTTTCTTCGTCGGCGTCTGACACCTCCTCGGCGTCCTCGTCTGCTTCGGAGGAAGTGTCGTCTTCAGCAATATCGTCGAGGTCAACTTCATCGTCGCTACCAAGCTCGGACAGCTCCTCATCGTCTCCCTCGTCGGCGTCTGGGAGCTCGTCGTCGGAGTCGGCGGTTTCGGGGTCGGCCTTTACCTTTGGTGCAGACAGTTCCGCGTATCTCGTCTTCTCGGGAGTTTTCACAGGCCCGGCCTGCGTTATGTTAGAATTGCGTTTGCCTTGTCGCTTGATTTGTAGTAAAGGACTTACACTGGATGCGAAAAGGGCATCGAGGGTGGGGTCAATGGCCTTGCCCGAGGCGGCGAGTGTTGCGCTTTTGTGCCCATATTAACATATGAGATATCTTGATCGCACATATGAATTAACATACCTCTTTGCCATTGTTGTGATAATTTTCCCTCGAATTATTAGATCCTAATGTACTGCGCCGGGCCTTCTGTAGATGCACCGATTCCCCAAAGCGCTCCCGCATCAAGAAAAAAATAATATTAAGCTCTCTGCCGCTGGCCTCTGCGCGCAAACCGATAAGAAATCTCGGAAGGTCGAGGCGGCACCGATAAGAGACGGAACAACCGACAATTGGTGCAAAACGTCAGAAGACCGCTATTTGCCGACAATAAGAGCCCCGTGCGCGCTGTTGTGCCAGCTCTCACCGCTTTTGCTGTCAGGGCGAAGACTTTCTGCCGACCGATCCTGGTTCCGCACCGGGCTGGGGGGG